>CAUYRH010016752.1:0-25174 GCA_963574655.1 Perodicticus potto | reverse complement strand
GTTGTGGCGGGCGCCTGTAGTCCCAGCTACTTGGGAGGCGGAGGCAAGAGACTCGCTTGAGCCCAGGAATTGGAGGTTGCTGTGAGCTGTGATGCCACAGCACTCTATCCAGGGTGACAGCTTGAGGCTCTGTCTCAAAAACAAAAAAAAAGAAAGAAACCAGGCCCTCCTATGCCCCTGACTTTCAAAACTCAGTTTGTCTTTTAGGCGGTAAGATTTCAGAGACGGGATGCTATTGCTTTTTTTAAAAAAAAAAAAAAAAGAGTGGTTATTGTAGACAAAACAGAAGATACTTCTTTGGAGGCTGAACAAAGTATTGATAATTGTTAATCATATTGGGAATTGAGTGAAGGCAGATCACCACATTACAAAATGTAAAGAGACACAGGGGAAATGTTTTTTTAATTTTTTATTGCATTAAAATATATGTAACATAAAACCTGCCATTTTAACTACTTTCAGGGTACCAGTGTACAATTCAGCAGCATCAAACATGTTCACTACCTTTGTACAGCCATTACCAGTATCTGTTACCAGAACTTTTTATAATCCCTGAATTTTTATACCCTTTAAATAGTAACTCTTCATTCTCTTTCCCCTTATCCATTAGCAAACTCTCTCCTACTTTCTGTAAATTTGCCTATTTTAGGTACCTCATAAAAGTGGAATCTCCTTGACACTTGTCATTTCATGTTGGTTTCTTTTATTTAGAATAGTTTCAAGGTTCACTCATGTTTTAGCATATACATGCTTGCTTCCTTTTCACAGCAGGGAAGTATTTCTTTGCATGGTTATACCACATTTTGTTTATCCACTCCTCCACCTCCCTGGATGTGGGAATGATGTTGTGAACATGGATCTGCAAGTACCTATTTAAGTCCCCGCTTTGGGAACGCCATTTAAATTGCAGTGGTCCAGAGTTACCTGGTGACTGTAATATCCATCATGGCCCGTGTGGGCTGCAGGGAAGCTGGGTGCTCCAGCATGGGAGAGATGTAAGGAGAACGTGCACACCCGAAGTACAAGATGTGCTGCAGTTGCTAAGTTCTGAAGGACTGCATGCAGTAACCAGCCTTAAGGCTGCTGTAGTTTGGACTCAAAACATTAATTTTCTGCCTTATGCAAACTGCCATTGTAGGGACTGTCCCTTGAGCTGTCATTGTGTCATGTCTGAGAAAATCCCTTTTCCCCACTGGTATAATTCAATGAATTTTAAGATCCACTTTAATATTCACTTCTTAAAGCCTTTCCCAATCTTCTGGGCATGGCTACCTGCTTCTTTCCTGTGTTTTCATACTACTTGATATACAGAACTCTTAATTGTACAAACCAATTATATTGAAATCATATTACTCCTTTTTTTACTGCCTCTGTATGCATAAACAGCAGACTGTTATGCCATATATAAATGGTATCCTAGCATCCATTTTGCAACTTTTCACTCAACACTTTTTTCCAACTATGCTGTAGTTTATTTCAACAGTTTTATAGTTTTCCATTGTAGGACTATTCCACACTTTATTTTCTTCCCCAACTGGTGAACATTTAGGTTGAATTTGTTTTTCACTGTTAAATGTAGTCTGTATTTAACAGATCGTATATGCCCCATTGTACAGTTATGTGAGAATTTTAGTTAATATCTAAGTAGTATCTGAATTACTGAATTGTTAGTTGCATTCATGTTTAATTTTACTAGATGCGCTTGATTTTTTTTTTGTTGTTCAGAATGATTTTTCCAGTGCTTATAGATCCATACTTTCACTTTGCAAAGCAGCCTGCTGACAAAGGCCAACCCTTGGCCTTTGGTGATGATTTTCTTTATCAAGACTTAGACATTTTCCATGAGTATTACTTACAGGTTAACTCTTTGATCTTCTAAGCAATAGTGATTTGCTTTTAACTATTCTGCTACCTTTGTTGATAACAGATGGCAGCTGGGCACTGTGTGGTTTGGGAATGTCGGGAGATACTCCTGGTTTTCTTGCTTGGATTGGGCTGAGTAGGAGGGGAAGGTTGGGATTTTGGCATTTCTTTCAACTTTTTGCTTTGAGTTTCCTGGACAACTTAGAAGTTATAGTGGGTATTTTTCAAATGTTTTAACCACCTAAAAGTGTAAACATACAAAAAGTATTAAAATTTATATTCATTACCAATGCATTGGCAATGTGATGTTTTATAGATGGTGAATATTCATGCAGTAAGACTGTTTAGTCACTTATCTTTAAAATTATCTAGTGTTTTAAACTCTGCTTATGTTACTATGTAGGAATGATGCCAAAAGGGATGAAGGCTTCCCAAGTCTTCCTAGTACTGAGGTGAGGGGGAACAGCAAATACTGGTCTGTTCCTAAGAAGTACCATTTGTGCGTTGGGAGTGACATTTGACTGCCTAGTAATTGAGATCAGATCAAAGTGAGTTAAGAACAGGGAGGCTTTTTTTTCCCCCCAACAAAACATCTCAACCTAGTGGGCACTGGCATTGGTTTAGTGGCTCAAAGATGCTGGAGCTGAGTCTTTGTGAGTCTTTAGGTCTTTCCCTTGTGTTCCCAAGATGACTGCTACAACCTAGCCATCACATGTGTATCCCAGGCAAAAAGAAGGGAGAGGAGTGATGGGGTGTACCCTCCAGCTGATGAGTCCCCTTCGAATAACCCACCAATGAACTCATTGCTCTCTCTGACCATCCTTAGGACAAAAGGAGGCTGGAAAATGAAGGGGTTTTGTTACATCTATTTTGTTTAGCTCAGCCTATTGTCCACCCAATAGCAGAGGGGCCCTGTAAGTAAGGAAGAGAGAGAAGGGAGGCATGTGCTGCCACACAAACATACAATCCTGAAATTAAGAATGCCCTTAGTTTTTACACACCTTTTCTTTTTTTGATCCATACAGGCCATCGGAAATGCTAAAACTACCCGCAATGACAACAGCAGCCGTTTTGGAAAGTACATTCAGATCGGCTTTGACAAACGGTATCACATCATTGGGGCCAACATGCGGACCTACCTGTTGGAGAAGTCCCGAGTGGTTTTTCAGGTGAGCACAAGGCCTCATCGGGCCTTTGTGTCTCTGTTGTGGTGACACCCTCACTTGCTGCTCCCTGTTGTCCCCCATCCCTGTGCCCAAAGAGCATCTCGTCTTTTGACCCTGGAAGTGGATGTGCTTGTTCTTTTGGTTCTGTCTGTTCTCTCTTCTCTCATCAGTAAGTAAGCATTATATTCATTGTGAGACATTAGGCCTCAAAAACCTTCTGTACAATATTGTTTTTAGATTCCGTCAACAGACAAACATCTATTGAGTGCCCATTGTGTGCCAGCCCTGTGCTAGACACCTGAGATGTAGTGCAGGACGAGAAAGTCCTTTTCCTTGTGGATTTTAAAGTCTTACAATCGTGGGAATGTCATAGGTATACAGAGTCTTTGGGTTTCATCTTTCTTTGGAACCTCCTTATTTGTACTTGATCTTAGCCAAAAGACTGAGAAGCAATCAAAACCTCATTGCTTGGCTACCTACTTAGCTTCATTTTCAAATAAGTGCTCACCTGACTCATTTCTTCATTGCTTTTTGCTTACCTTTCATTTCCTCTTGCCCAACTATCCTTCGTGACCCTTTTCCTCCTCCGCTCTGCCTTTGGTGGGAGGTCGGCACAGCCCACAGCCCTGACACCGGCCCTCCTCCAGGTCCCTTTGCCCTCCCCTCGCTGCACTGAGTTGTTGGTGCGTGTCCTGGCGTGAGTCTGCAGCACTTTATCACTTTGGATGAAACTGCTTCCCTGGTCCTCAGGTTCCAGCTGCCTTGGGAGAAGACCTCACGATTGCCTCAGCTGTTGGTTTCTTGGTGCTATCTCCATGCTGATGCTTGACAAACATCTAATGAATTTTTTTAACCAGCTTTCCCCACCCCTTTTTGCCCAGATATTCTCTGTACCTTATAGATTGGTTGACAACACCATCCTTCATTCTCCTGTAGCAAGGGGAACAAACAGCCTGCTGTGTTGGGTGTGGGTCATGTGTGCTCTTGTGGCTCTTCCTGGACACCTTGGAGCTTCCTTGCTCTTTGCGCAGGCCCCCTGAATACCCACCCTACCCCCACTCAGCCAGCAGAAGGCCGGTTCAGCTGCACGTGTCCACCAGGAGTCCTGTCTGCTCTTGTGGTCCTTTCCTCACTGCCCAGTCTGACACTATGGGCAAATGCAGCTTTTTCACTAAGCTCTGTACGTCCCAGGGGAGAGCTGGCAGTCCACAGAATATCAACCAGGTGGTGCATCAGTCTGAATTAAGTCTTTAACTGACCCATTTGTGGAAGAGCAATGATGTTCTATGTAGAAGGAAAAAGAAAACACATGTTTTTGTTTAAGTCAAGGTAAAAATATTTAGACTGGAAGCAGGCCCCAGACTAGCGAATGGAAAATTGAGAGGTGGGAATTGAAGGTGGCAGAGGTGTCAAGGAAAACATTGGAAAAAGTGGTGAGCTGAGCCCCCACCGCTTAGAACACTTGAGTTACAAGGGATGAGGGGACAGTCTGAGAAGTCACTGCCCTGACTGTGCTGCACTTTCCCTCCTCCAGGCGGAGGATGAGAGGAATTACCACATCTTTTACCAGCTCTGTGCCGCTGCCAGTCTTCCGGAGTTTAAAGAGCTCGCTCTGAGTAAGTCAGCAGGTGCAGGCCTCTCCTCTGGGGCAGGCTCCTGCTTCCGGGGTGTCTAGCTGGGGGCTCTTCCCCAGGCCCTTCATTGTGGGTTCTTATCTTAGCTCCACCTCTACTGTGGCCATGTCTTTTAGGCCTCCGTGAACTTCCCTACCTGATTGGCAAAAGAGGGTTAATTGTATCCAGGCCTTCTACCACAGAAAGCATGTGAGAGGATGAGAGGCAGGGGTGGAAGTGTCTTGCATAGCATGAAAGCCTGTGCATACATTATTATTGCGAAAGGTATGTTTCCATGTTAGGTACCATAAGAAATGTATCGCAGCTGTGAGGATCTAGAGATTTAGGTAATACACATCACTTAATCGCAGCCAGTACATTTTAAGTCATGTTTAAGGATTGTGAGACAGAAGGAGTGTGAGGTCAGAGCATGGGAAAGTTAGAATGGTTCCAGAACCCATGTCCGTGAAGCTGGGTGTCACCACAGAGGATACAAGGGTTAGTTGCACGAGGGTCGGGACTGCTGAGATGCCTGATCTCTCCCAGACAGGCACGGAGGCCTGCAGCACACCTGCACTGGAGCACCTCCAGGGGAGCCAGTGGGATGGGTCTCCTTGCTGTCCACATCAGAACGGTGGGCACCAGCTTGGTGAGGGCAGGTGGAGAGTTTCATGTTCTTTGAGGCTGTTAGTGTGAAGCCAGTAAAGGAGTCAGCAGCCTTAAGTTCTGGTCCCACACTGTCTTCTCTACCTGGGCCTGGAGCCTTGGTGCCTCTATGTGTGACTTCATGGTGGAGTGCTGATTCCTCAGCCCTGGGGATTGTGAGGAGGGCCAGCCTGGGGCCCAGAAATGTCCCTGTGTCTGCCAGGCATCCTGTCCTTGGACTACTGTGCCCTGTTTTGGGGCCATGTGGGGAGGTTCAGTACTAGCAGTGGTGTGAAGAGCTGGGTGCCTAATAGGTTGGTGGGTCTCTGGGTAGGTGTGTAAGAAGCAGATGAGGCTTGCTCCTGCTCTGAGTCTTGGCCAGCCTCAAGGCCTAGCATCAGACACACCTGTGCTCCGAGTAGCTAAAATCCACAGCATGGTTCTGACATAGGTCTGGCCTCTTAACTCTGCTTGCTTACGAGTCTGTATAGCATCGATGCCTGCACCATGCAGCTCAGCATTCATCCTTCAAATGCTAAAAAGGCTATGTTAGACACCAGGGATGCAGCACTGAACAAAGCAGTGTGTGCCCTGGCCCTGCTTAGCCTGCTGGTCACGATACAGAGTGATAAGGGTGGTAATGAACGGAAGCTTGGCTGAGGCAGCCAGGAGGTTCCCCTGGGAAAAATTCAAACAAGGACCCAGAGGAGGAAGCTCTGGCTGACATCCTCTGTGCTGATTTTGTCCTATTCTCCCGTTGTTCAGGCAGAGCAGATGCTGAACACTGCTGATTTGTGCCCCACCCTGAGCTGGTGCCGTGTGGCTTAGGGGTTGGCTATTAGCCCCAAGAGCCCAGGGCAGGCAGCCTCCATACCAGCTATGATAGTGGTTCTCTACCAGCCACGGTGTATTTTCATTGTTACAAAGGGGTTGCGACCCACAGGTTGAGAACCGCTGAGCTATGGGCTCAGCAGTGCTGTTCAGGAACAAATCATGGGTGATGAAATTTTTTTCCCTCAGGTCAGTTTTGTAGAAATCAAACAGGTATTAGGAAGATCCATCTGGATGGAGTTGGATCACTGTGGCCCAATTACAACTTTTTTTTTTTAATATAAATGCGTAAGTTTATTTTAGTGGATGGGAAGAGATGAGAAAGCGAGAAGGGAGCAGAAGCCAGGGAGTGAGAGAAGAGAAGATGGGGTGAAAGAAAAGGAGGGAGAGAATGAATGGCTTCCTAAAGAAAGAAAGGAAGAATTCCAGCCCCAAGTGCGACTTTCAAGGAAGACATCCTAAAATTGTTTCCATTTGCATGAACTATATTGAGGTTAAAAAATGACCTTTCCTAAATCAGTGTCTCAGACTGCAAGGTGCAGACTCCTTGGGGCCCTGGCTGCAGCACTTGAGAATGACCCAGTTTGATCAATTTCTTGGACTCTTCCACCTGCGTGTGTCCTCTGAGAACCTGGGATAAAGCAAGAGTCTTTGAGCCCTCTGCTCTGGGGTGAGGCCGTCTGCTACCTTGTGGGCAGTTTGTGAGGGCTGAAGCTTGGCATTTAGTTCCACTGATAACCCAGCTGAGAAGCTGGAAGCATCAAATAAGGAAGGACTAGTGAGGAGTGCTAAGTGAATATTTAGATCTGCCTGGCATTCTTCTCCCTCTTCTTCCCCTAAAACATGCTATTCAAATGCACAGAAGTCTGTGCAAGACCCCTCAGCCTGGCCTGAGTTTATCTGAGGATGGAGGGCAGCATCTAGTCACCCACACTCTTCCTCTGCCCCATCATTGTAAATAACAGTAAAAACCATGCAGACGTAAAGAGCCCATTTTCCCCTTTTCACGTCTATGGACGTTTTGATACAGTTTTATAAAAAGCCTCTCTAGCCTCGCACAGATCAGCATAGCCTCCCTCGGTGAGATGCAGGCCTGTGGCCTTGATGGTACAGTGCTCTAATTGGGTTCTCGTCCCCTTCGTGGTCTGTTCACTGTCTGATTTGTTGGCTTTGTGGTGAGCCAGTTAATAAGAGACTTGTGTTACATTTCTCAGGGGTGGGGGGGGGAATTCTCAGTAAAGAGAGACCCAAACTAGGAGATGAGAGAAATTGCTTTGGGGATGGGATGGTCAGTGCTGGCTTCAGAGCCCTGAAAGAAAAGTTAAGATCCAGGCAGGCCAAGCAGGCGGGGAAGGCAGACTGAGTCCTGTTTGGATGTGTCTTGTTAAGAGGGAACTGAGACCTTATAGTAGATGGAAAGATGAGCATTTTGATTGGATTCAGGTCATTCAGTAGAGAGTGCTGTAGTTGGGCCAGGTGGCCCCTGCAGTGATAAGCCTTAGCCTGGAAAGTTACTCAGCTGGTCCTGAGGTCAGGAACTGGGGGAGTAGGGAAGGTGGAGTGGTCTGTCAGACTCAGAACATCAAGCAGGAGGGTCCTAACTGGTGAAAATGCCTTCCCTCTAATGTGGAAGTCTGGTATCCTGTCTTGGAGTCTCTGGTGACTCTTTCTGATGTGTTCAGCTGACATTTGATGATGAATTAGGGTCTGTTTATGGTAAAGTCATGGGATGCCATAAATTGTTATCTCTACAATGGAGGAATCAATGAATGAGTTGACCAAACCCTGAGTGAGCCTGCGCACCCCTGAAAGCTCTATGTTTCTTAGTTTGTCTGTCTACAAAATGGGAGTAAATAATATAGACTGTCTTACTCATGTGGGCACTATAAAACTCATTGAACTAGATACTTTGAGAGGTGAGTGTAAAGAGGAAAAAGAATTGGTGCTTTCATCAAGCCCTTGAAACTGTTGTATTGCTGTGTGCCCAGGCTTGCAGAGTACTTAGATGTGAAAGAGGCAAATGTGCTGTCTCCCAAGATTTCATGCAATTTTTCCTCATCAAAACTTGCTTCTGCAGAGACTGTGAGGTAGTAGTTTCGGCTGCTGGTCCTGAGGGTGTTTGCTGCTCCTCCAGGAAGCCCCCTCTCAAGGCACAGCTGATACTTTGAGTCATGCCTGTGGACAGTGGTGCCTGATGGTTACAGCACAGATTATGTAATCAGACTGGGGTTTAGGGCTGAGCTGTGTCACTGCCTGGCTGGGCCTGGCAATGGGTGCTTACTGGGCTGGAGGAACGGGCACAGCTCTGCATGGCTTGAGGCACAGGGCACAAGATGGGAGATGAACAGAGGCAAGGAAGAGAACTGTAGGCAGGGCAACTGAAGACATGATGGAGGGTGGAGCTGATGGGTGACTGGACAGAAACTGGTATATCTGAAATGTAGAGAATGGGGAGGGAGAAGTAAGGCATGAGTCTGGAGGGTTAGATAATGCCCCTGTTCTGGGGTGTTGACCTTTGCCTTGAAAATAGTTGAATCTCTTAAAGGGCTTTGTGCAGGGGAATGGTGTGATCAGAGCTGCCAGACTTTGGAAGTGGATTTGAAGGACCAGGCAGAGAAGCAGGGAGAACTGTGTAGCATTTTGTACAACAGTCCACAGAGAACAGATGTTACAGATGCTGAAGGGCAGACCCAGGGTAGCAGCAGCTGGGATGGAGAAAAGAGACTCCAGAAGTTCTCAGGGGATGGGCTTGGAAGGACAGGGTGTTGGAGGAGGACTGGGAGTCACAGTGAAGCTGCGTCTAAGCGGGTTTGACTGATGTGCATTCAGCCAGACACACTCAGCTCAAGGGGAAAGAACTTGTTTTCAGAGGGAAACCAGCCAGTGTCCAGTTTTGGCCACTCTGTCAAAACAAACATTATATACTCAACACCAAGTACCAGGCAGGGTTGTACCACACAGGGTATCATATCTTACAGAAGGTTTAAGTGACTTCTAAAGGCAATTTTGATTATGTGCAATTCTTGCCCTAACTGCTGACTTCTGAGCCCAGCCCCCTTACCAGAGCTGAGTCTACATCCTACCTTGAGTGGATACTCCCAGGGCTTATTGCATTTTGCCCCCTGCTGAGGTTGGCTCTGAATTCTAAGACACAACCTGGCCCCTCGTTGCCAGCTGTGCCCACGGCTTTTGCCAGAGGCCTGACGGAAGAGGAATTCAGCTTGGGATGAGAGCAAACACGTGAGGGTCTCAGTTCATGTGCCTAAGTTATTCAAGTATGCCCCAGCTTTGTACAACAAAAAAGTACATCTCCTCGGGCACATCACTGAACTTCGTTTGTCAAATGTTAGACTATCTGAGGTCACGGAAGTCTGGTTCTAGGCTGGGTACACAGTTTACTTGTGTCAGATCCTTCAAAAAAGAACTGTGGTGAATCTTATTAAATTGAACTATTCATGACTTATCTTTTGTGTTCACATGTTTTCTCATGCCAGTTCTACATAAATGCAGTAGCATATTCTGTCAGTGTAATTCTTCCATTACTCAGTTTTCTCTGCCATTTGCCATTGTGGATAAAGACTGTTTTAAAGGGTTTCCCACTCATCTGGGACTAACTTGGTCAGGAGTAGCATGCTAAAGGGGTACAGACCCTCATGGGGAGGTGGGATGACACACGCTCTCCACTGGCTCACGCCCTACTTCTTGCCTCCCACAGCAAGTGCGGAGGACTTTTTCTATACGTCACAGGGGGGAAACACGTCCATTGAGGGTGTGGATGATGCTGAGGACTTTGAAAAGACGCGGCAAGCCTTCGCACTCCTTGGTAAGATGCCTCTAAGTGGGAGAAGCAGACCCTAAGGGCTGATGGTCCTGGAGGTAGGAAGCAAGGTGATGGCCCCTTTGCTTGCCACCTGCACAGGCTAATAAAGGACACCCTCCCACCCTCAGTGAATGTTGTCTTACTGTCTTGTCTGTCACAACACTCAGGCTCCCAAGCATAAAGTTGGGAGCCTTGCTGCCCTTTCTTAAAAATATGGTTTTGATAGCCCTTCTCCCAGGCAGTGGGAGGGGTTCCCTTCTTACCTGCTCAGGCCATGGGAAAAGCAAGTGTGGTGAAGTTTCTTTTGCAGTGGTCTGGGTGCACAGACAGCGTGCTCTAGTAGAAAAGATGCTCCATTGGGATCAAACCACTAGGGACCATGATCATGGGGTCAGACTTGGAAGGTGACTGTAACAGTCTGGTAGCTTTGTAGCACACACAGTGTTGATTCTCTTGGCTGTTTCCACTTAGAGCATGGCACTGGAACCCTTAAAACAAGAACTTCTCTCTGCCCTTTAGGGCCAAGAGGCAATAGAAGAGCTGAAGAAAATTGTCCCTTTCCCCTGCCAGTTTTGGGGGAGAAGAGCCCCCAAGTGGCAAGGCAGAGGGATAACCCTTTCTTAATTGGGAAGATGAAGTGCTAAATTTCTGGAACCTGCAGCCAGAAAAAGGAAAGCTCGAGAAGTCAGTCTGAATCTGAAGAAGTGTCTCAGGGTGGCCCTTTTGTCTTCCTCAACCCCTCCCAGACAGAGACAGAAGATTCGGCTTCTGAGCCATGTGACTAACCCTGAGCATACGTTAGGTTCTTTGTTGGGGTCAGGGAAGGTCTATCCATTATCCAAATAAAAGATACGCTCTAATCTCTGAATGGGGAGGAAACCAGGCCTTCACATGCAGTATCCAAGCACTGGTCAGTTCTCTGGTAGCTGGTGCAGATAGATAGGGTTTGTTTTTTATAGCTATGAAGTATCAGGAGACAGGAGCTACTCTGGTATTCCAACACAGAAAATTAATATGAACAACTGTTAACTAGAGCAGTAGTAGGTGATGACCTGTCAAAGGAATAAAAGTGGACTTTAAGGGGTCCAGAAGTAGCAGGCACAAAAAAAGAGTTGCTATCTCCAGCGTGAGAAGAGCAGCCAGCAAAGAAGCTATTGAGTGGGAGAGCCCCAACCTGGCTGAGAATTAGTTCACTTCTGAGCAGAGGTGATGAAGATACTTGCCAGAGGCTGTAGTTGCCCCAGGATGTTGGGGCAACAGAAAGGCTCAGCAACCACTGCTGCTGGGGAGACAGGCTCATCAGGGAGGTCACTGGGCTTCCCCAGGAATAACTGTAGAGGGCTAAAACCAGGAGGGAAACTTTCAGTCTTCTGTTGCTGTTGCCTTGAAGACCACTATTGCCCTCTACTGAGCAAGCTTGACATTCTACCAGAAGGCAAAGGGGAATGGTTTACAGGGGCCAACTCCAGTATCACAAAGCAGGCCAGAGGGAGAGGATTGAAGTGGAGAGATAAGTTGATAACTGGCACCCTTGACTTCCCAGCATCACATGCCTGTCTTATTCTTCAGAGTTGGGGGAAGGTTTGGAAAAAACTTGACAAGAAGCAGGATATGTTCTGACCAGTTTGTCAGAAAAAGAAGGCCTCTGGTGGCTATTCTTTTAGTGGCTAGTGTGAACAGTGGGCATGAGCTGATAGGAGAGGGTTGTTCCCTCCCCTGCAAGGCTCTAAAGATTGACTGGATACTTTAAGTCTCAAAGCAGGTTCTTTATGTAAAATCACTTGTTAGACTTTCTTCCCTATTATTTTTTTTAAATAGTCTTACTCTGTTACTCTGGGTAGAGTGCCATGGCATCATAGCTCACAGCAACCTCAAACTGTTGGGCCTCAGTGATCCTCTTGTCTCAGCCTCCCAAGTAGCTGGAACTACAGGCGCCCACCACAATGCCCAGCTGATTTCTCTGTTTTTAGTAGAGACAGTGTCTCACTCTTGCTCAGGCTGGTCTTGAACTCTCGAGGTCAAGCAATCTCCTGTCTGGTCCTCTTAGAGTGCTAGGATTACAGGTGTGAACCACTGCCCCTGGCCCTTCTTCCCTATTCTTTAAACATACCCTTTTTTATTAAAACTGAGAAGTTGGCAAACATAAGGGACAAGATAGTACATGTTTTAGGTTCTGCTGAACTATGCTGTTGTACTGTGAAGGTCGGAATAGATAACACGTGAATAAGTGGGCATCATGTATGAAAACAGGCTGTTGGCTGTAAGCCCCAGCTTGTCAACTCCTATTGTTTGACTTTTGTTTTGATTTCGCTGCCCATGGTGAAGTACTGCTTATTCAGAGAACCCCATACCGAGGAGGATTTTCTCATCAGTGTAGTTAGGGATCCTAACTATCACTGGGATTCAACATTCCTTCTCTGTATGCCTCTTAAATACCTACCGCAACAGGGTAGATGAGTCTTTGGAGAAATTGACAGAGCACTGATGCCCAAAAATAAGAGAAGGAGAGAGAAAAGCTGCTGCCTAGCAGGGTACCCTGTGACGGTTCCAGCACCCACCTTCTGCTAGTACTTCTCATGGGACTTACCTGAGAGTAAGATGCCCTAAGCCCAGATGGAAAGCCCAGTGCTTTGCCCCTCACAAGCATGTGAAGCATCTAGCTTCCTGTCTTGCTTTGGATACCAGTGTCTGGCTTTCACCAGGTATGTTCAGTTATACTGAACCAGGATGGGTGCCTAAATTTTTTGGGCTTCTGGCTGGTTTTTTTCTGTTATTAGTCTAAATAAAACCACAGATTTGAATAATGCACATACAGGTATTTCTGTAGATATCTGTAAGTACCTACAGTCTGTGTCAACAGTTGTCAATTTGGTCATCCCGTGATTCATGTTTCTGAGCACCTACTGTGTGCCAGGCAGTATTGAGGCACTGAGGATGTGATGATGAAGCAAGGACAGGGATTCATTATATTATTGTTTACTTTGTATGTTTTGAAATTTTGCATGATAGAAATGTCAAAGTAAATCCCTGTCCCTATGAAGGTTACATGGTAGTGATCATCTACACATAAAGCCTAGCGTTAAGTTTACATTGTCCACTTTGTGGCTTACGTGGGGAAATTTTTTAATACTAGCATGACACATCTGTACCTCTAGTTTATATAGGTGTTTTTGACACCTTTTTTTTTTTTAGCCTGAGTAAAGTATTGCCTAAAAAATAAATAAACTATACCTGGGATGAATGGAGGATTATTGGATTTCTTAAACCACCCAGTAAAGTGAGGTTTATTGGGGCTCATGTTATTCTGTAATCTTAGGTAAGTTTGAAGTATTTTGTAACTTAAAAAGAAATGCTAGGCCAGGTACGGTGGCTCACGCCTGGAATCCTAACACTCTGGGAGGCCCAGACAGGTGGATTGCTTGAGTTCAGGAGTTCGAGACTAGCCTGAGCAAGAACAAGACCTGTCTCTACTAAAAATGGAAAAACTGAAGCAAGAGGATTGCCTGGCCCCAGGAGCTTGAGGTTGCTATGAGCTATGATACCACAGCACTCAGGGCACCAGAGTGAGACTCTGTCTCAATAAATAGAAATGCTAATTGGCTTCAAGCTAAATATAAATCATAAGATATTATCCATACCCTTAATAATTCACAATAAGTAACAAATGGACAATAGGTTGGTGTGTCTATGACAATGAAGGTGGATATAGTGTGGCCAACAGCAGTGCCTATCTGGGGATGGCCAAGAGCCAGCCCCTGAAACACAAATCCCTAGAAAATGGTTCCCTGTTGGTGTTGTGACTATGTCACAGATATTTGTAGAATATTATGTTGGGGAAAAAATGATTGCCTATAAATAACCGTTCTTGTTAAACTCATAAAAACAATCACAAAGTATTAGGTTGAAATGAAGTCGCAAATTGAGTTTGTGGGATCGTTGCCTCTCCTTTGCCCTTTGCAGAGTTAAAGTGGTAGCTTGACCCATCTGGTTTGATCTGGACAGTCGCAGTGACATAAAGTCCAGGGAGCCCCTTTGCACTCTGAGCTGTTAATGTCAATTACTTGTTGAGGAGCCTGGATGATTTTAGGAGTCATTGAGTCAGAAAGAAAAATCAAACTTTTTTAAGTCCTTTTAAAAAGTAAAACATTGGGCGGCGCCTGTAGCTCAGTGAGTAGGGCGCCAGCCCCATATACTGAGGGTGGTGGGTTCAAACCCAGCCCCAGCCAAACTGCAACAGAAAAAATAGCCAGGTGTTGTGGCAGGCACCTGTAGTCCCAGCTACTTGGGAGACGGAGGCAAGAGAATCGCCTGAGCCCAAGAGCTGGAGTTTGCTGTGAGCTGTAATGCCATGGCACTCTACTGAGGGTGACAAAGTGAGACTCTGTCTCTTAAAAAAAAAAAAAGAAAAGAAAAGAAAGTAAGTAAAATGTCTTTTCTATCCTGCCATGGATGTTGAGTGTCATTCATTCATTCTTTTTCTCCCTCAGGAGTGAGAGAATCCCATCAGATAAGCATTTTTAAGATAATTGCTTCTATCCTGCACCTGGGAAGTGTGGAGATCCAGTCTGAGCGCGATGGGGACTCCTGCAGTATCTCAGTAAGCTGCACACCAGCCCTGGGGAGAAGTGTGCACCATTTACCCTGTTCTTGCTGTTTGATACGACAGAAATGTGTCTCTGCACTTAGAGGACACCCGTAGGTTATTTATTCTGAACAGTAATGGTTTCTGTTCACTCACTAATAATTTTTTTACAAGAGCCAATCCTTTTAAAATCAGCTGCCATCAAATTTTTATCGCTGAGGGCAGGGAATTTAGTGGCTACTTAATAAATTCTTTTTGATGGGTTGATTTTCCAAGTACCCTGAGGTGCATGGAATTCTACAACATTATCAGTTCATCGAGTACAGACAGAGGTCCCCGTTGTAAGGAGAGGAAAGGGCACTGGACCCCGAACTTGGTGACTGCCTCAAGGGAGCTTACAGTCTGGGGTCAGCAGGCGGGTGGCAGTACTGCCAAGATTCTGGCAGCATGAGGTACATGCAGACATCTGTGTCAGAATACTGCTCCATGAACACTCACTAGGACGGTTATTTTCCTGGTGCCCAGTTTAGTAGCTCACACTTGGTAGATAAAGACCTGATCTGAAAGCAGTTGCCATGTCCTTCTGGAATTTAATGGTATTGGGCTGGGCTAAAACTGGTATTCTTAACACAAATAGGTGAATCAGCAACTGTTGACGATATTGTCCTTTTGGGCCCATTTATGCCTAGGTCTTAGGGAAGTACAAAGTGTGATTCTTCTAAGGACTTGGAGTTTAAATAGCCAGAAGCTGGGAAGATACAAAAGGCAGCACTGCATGCTGCAGGGTGTGGCTGTGGGCACGTGTCTGTACTGCTCACAAGTGATGCTTTCTCAATTGACGGGACATTTATTTACTTCCTATGGTTTATTTTGAATTGGGGTTGTGAGAAGTTCAAATTGACCCTGCCCTTAGGGGAGAGGGAGACCTGAACTTTGGATGGGATGTGGCAGAACTCGTCATGTCCTCAAATCAGCACATTCTCCCAAATGAGAAATGACTTGAGTCGGAGAGGGCCTCTGGGTCTGTCAGGCCTGCTGGCATCCTTGGCGTGGACTCTGTAGCCTCATGAAAGCCTTGAAGTTCACCCACCCGGGCCTGTGGGAAAGGAGGGAATGTTGGAGCCAGCAGTGTTAGGTGCCACGGGGGCAGTTTCTGACACCTGATGTTCATACGCCTGTGTGTGGGGCTTGGGAGTAGAGGGTGCAGTGTGGTGGGGCTGGCAGTGGCAATGCCATGAAAGAGATTGAGATGAGGAGGACCTGTGGTCTGGAAGGTGGGGATGATCCTCCAGGGCAGGACAAACCCTGCCCTGATTCAAGTCATCAGGGCCAGTGAGATATTGCCCCTGACATCTTCCCCTTAAGAGAAAGGCATCTGTGCCACCTTCTTGCACACAGCCCAGTAAATATTCCCCAGTTCTATAGGGCAGCAGTACTGTGCCTGTGTGAGGGACAGGTGAGGTTAGAAATGTTTGCATTGACCAAGGCCTGGCTCAGGCTAGTAAGATGCAGGAAAGATGGCAAACAGTCCCTGGGCCTCTAGCCCACACAACATCCTGTGGCCCCCAACCCACCACCCTTCTCAGGGCAACATCCCCTTCCTTGGGTTCTTACATCACTGTGAACCTATCCTGCCTGGTGTGTAGTATAGTTATTTTGCATTTGCTGTGTACTTACTGCTCCCTCTCACCTTTGTGAGAGTCCAAAGTTGCAAAGGCAGGAACCATTTTTGATCATTACTGTATCACCAACATGTAGCACAGTGTTGGGCACTCAATAGGCACCCAAGAAGTAGAAGGATGGGTGACCAGCTGAGGCTTGTTAGAGGTCAGGGGCGACAGACCTGAGTGGGGCAGTGGGACATGAGAACCAAGGTCAGGGACCTTGGACACCTGCTGTTGGGCTGGCTGGGCCCCCTTTGGAAAGCTGAGCTTTGACCCTGTAAGTGAAGTGTCTTCTGCCCGTCTCCTCTTGTCTCCAGCTTGTGGCTGGTCCTCCACCCTGGGCCTCTGCAGGGCCCTTTAGGTGAGAAGGGAAGTATGTGTAAGTGATTTGATCTGTGCTTGTTTTCCCATCAGCTCCATGACTATATCTGATGTGCTTCTACCCCCTCATGCCCCTAAGGTGTTCACATGGACACTTTATAGAGGTGGGTCCACCACAGAGAGTGGATGGAGGTGCAGGTGTTGATGGGAGGGTGGGCAGGAAGAGGCCCGAAAGGTTGCAGTTTAGATCCCACAAGGGCAGCAGCCCTTTCTCTGACAGCAGGGAGTCCAGAAGGCTTTTGAGTGCAGGTGCATGGTCTGGGCTAGACTTTAGATCATTATAGACAACTAGTGGGCAAGTGGGGAGCTGTTGTCAAGACTGCTAGGTTCAGATCCTGGTTCTGCCACTGGATGTGGGAGTTAGGGCTAGTTACCTAACCTGTTTCCTCCTCTGTGGGTGTGGGGGTGAGGGTTCACTGAAGCCCTACATGAAAAGAATGAGTCCTTAGCATAGAGCTTGCAGGGATTGAGTTCCTGACTGTTACCAGCTTCTTAGAGCCAGAGTGCACCTTAAGAGCATCTCTTTCTTTGTATGGGAGAGGAAAAATCAAGGCCTGGAGAGAGGAACCTTTCTCTGAGGTCAGAGTGACAGGTGATGGCAAAGGCAGGATAGCTACATTCATTCCCCCATGCTGCCACCAACCTGGCCCCCCCAACTGGACTGCAGGGCCTCAGAGCAAGGGATGTCCACTACTGGGGGGACTGTCGGCACTCGGCATAGAGCACACGCATCCTTAAGTGTTTGTTACCAAATGCCCTTCTATCAAACTATTAATATTTTTGGTTTATTCCTCCAGTACACAGGGTGGGCCTCCTATTGGAAATGCTGCCTATCCACAAGCAGCATGCCTTCTGCTCATTTGTTTTCCATTTTAATTAAAGCATGAGAATGTGCTCCATGATTGCCAGAGTTACCTTGGAGATGCAACCAATTACTTGGACACCAGAGGCAATTTGTTTCACGAATTTGGCAATACTGGGCCCGTAAAACTAATCTGCCACCTATAATGAGGGATATTTTTAATGGATTTAGAGTAATTTAATTATTTCTAAATGTAGTTGCACGATCTTAAATCAGTTTCAGCACAACCCTTGATCGATGGTGGGAGGGGAGGTCAGAAGCCACTCTTCGCTGCCGTGGGTAGAAATCTGGCAAGGGGGGAGGTTATCAGACAAGTCCCTAACTTGAACTCCTTTTTCCACTGAATTCCACAGTGTGAACATGGGCGGGGTGGGGGAGGGGACCTGTGGGCAGGTCTTGGGCGGTCATACTAGCTGCTGGCAGGCCATTTAAATGTCAGGGAATCCATCTGCAGTGCTGGGCCTAGCAATTAAGAATTTCTTGGAAATAGGTCAGATGAACAAATTGGACGCTTGCCACCTCTGAACTTGTTGCCTGCCAAGCAGTTCTCAGGTACTTAACTCTCCTACATAATGGCCTTATGTTTTAGGGCGGGGGAGGGGGAGGAGGTTGGCAAAGTGGGGGTGGCTGCAGAGAAAAAGGCAGCCGACTTGGAAAAATGGCCATGGAGACCCTTTGTGCAGAGTGAGCGTGAGGACAGGGTCACCCAGCCCAAATGAGCCTACTGTGCTAGACTGGATTTGGGGCTCTGGGCCATAAGGCAGGGGGCCTCATTTACCCTGTCTTCCCCTGAATAGGAAGGGTAGATAGATCAGATCAGAAGGGTAGCTCCAAAGGTGTTTTCCTGGGAACCTTAACCCCAGGCAGTTTCTTAGGAACATAGAGGGTCTTTGGTTAGGTAGGTTCAGGAAATGCTCCTTAACCTCTTGGGGCCAGCAGGGTTGATTAACCAGTTCAGCTGTTCAGGTGGTATTCAGGTACCATCCCTCTGAATGGATCGTCCTGTCCCTTGGGTTAAGTGAGGCCAGGTCAGGTTCTCTGCAACTCTTCTTCCACGAACTGTACTTTGGAAAAACACTTGGCTTTTGGAGGATTCTTTACCACTTTTGGTATTCTATTAGAACTGTTTTCAGGAGATGGATTTTAAATATCTGTAGGAGGAAAAAAATGGCCTGGGGGTATGGTGTTAAGAGGGAACAGATATGAAGCCTTCATTTAAATCCTACAAGACAGCCTCATCAGGAAATGAATCCCACAGCAATTTAGGGCCATTAGCAGGAGGTACATTATGTCGTAAAAGAGCCCCTTTCAGCCTCTGAATTCGTAAGTGCTCCAGCAGGCTGGACTGGCTATTGGCTTTCCTAGGAGGCTTTGGATGACAGAATGTGTAACAGGTCAGAGGAACCTCCAAGGGTGAGCAGGTCTTCTGTGGGGTGCCCTGAGTGGACAACAAGTATTATCCAAGAGATTTACACAGGCAAGACACTGAGGGAAATTTGGCTACCCAGTGGCTCCAAGCCCAGGCACTGTGATTGGTGTTTAGGGTAAAGGGGGTCTAGGCTCAGAGGTGGCCCTGAGAGGCAGCTAGGTTGGCAGAATCCCAGAGCCTGAGGCACCTGGATGTGTTATTGCACCTCTCTGGGGCTCAACCTCTTTCTGCATGAAAAAGAAGTTTAAACAGGAATTCTAAGTTTCTTCCCAGCTTTAAACTTGTCTGATGTTACCAGTGAAACTGTTCTAAATATCTTCTCAGGTCAAAATTTGTTCCATGTTTTTGCCATATGTTCCAGCTTTCCACATTGATTAACGTTTTTCCCCAGCCAGTAAGTGTTCAGAAGGTTAAAGTTCAGTGCTGTGTGACTTAGTGTCATTGAGGCTCAGATGAAAGAACTTGCTCAGAAGCACAGGGGGTGCATTGTCAGTGTGGGAGGGACACGTCTGTTGCATTTCAGTCTCCTCTCACATCTGAACACGCCCATGTGTGTTGTATGCAATTTGAAAAATTCTTCTCCTGGGGCGGTGCCTGTGGCTCAAAGGAGTAGGGTGCCTGCCCCATAGGCTGGAGGTGGTGGGTTCAAACCCAGCCCCAGCCAAAAACGGAAAAAAAAAAAACAAACTCTCCTCCAAGTGATTTTTGAGTATCCCAGCCAGCCACCCATAAGGAAATCACTGATCTGGCCCATCTGAGTTACTTTCCCGAAGGGGGAACTGATCTCTAAGGGAGAGTGTGGCTTCTCCAGCCTTTGGAACCCTCAGTTCATGTTCAAGCACACAGCTGGTTAAGCTGGGAGCTGGTCAGAGGTAAAGTATGTAAGTGAAAACTTCTAGAAGGGAGGAAGAGAACTGCTCCTAGGCTGAGGGTGAGCACTGCACGAGAAGCCTGCACGTCTTGTGAATCTGCTTGTACTGAAAGGATTGTCCTGTCCTAAGCTATCAGTTCTCATTGTGCTCCCTGCACTCCAGGACTCACCTACCAGTCACTTGGCAGCAGCCTGGCACAGAGGGGAGGGGAGGAAGAGTGGAACGAGAGCCTTTTGTTTAGTAAGGCCCTGATAGCAGGTGTAATCATCAGTTTGAGCAGCGCTCTACCTTGGGCCCCACTTGTCCTGTCCTGCTAGCAATGTGTGTGAGAGACTTCTGGGCCATGGCTGGGGGCGGGGTGGGTTCTGGAGCGCTGGGGAGACCTTGGGTTTTGTTTGTTTTCCCCTGCACAGGAGCATGGAGGGATGGCAGGGGAGAGGGGTTGTCTTCCACTCTGTCTTCCACAGTGTCTTCTGAAACCGTGTCCCCCTCCCAGCCCCAGGATGAACATCTAAAGAACTTCTGCCGACTGTTAGGGGTGGAGCACAGTCAGATGGAGCACTGGCTGTGCCATCGCAAGCTGGTCACCACCTCAGAGACCTACGTCAAGACCATGTCCCTGCAGCAGGTTGTCAACGCACGCAATGCTCTGGCCAAGCACATCTACGCCCAGCTGTTCGGCTGGATCGTCGAGCACATCAACAAGGCCTTGCACACTTCCCTCAAGCAGCACTCCTTCATCGGGGTCCTGGACATCTACGGGTAGGCCAGCCACCTGTCCTCCCAGCCCTCCACTCCACCTGCTCATGGAAGTGTCTTCCTGCTGGCATCTTAGAGCCAGCAAGAGCCTTGGAGATCCTCCTGGTGTTTCTCAGTGAGGGAGTTAAAGACGTGTGGGGGCGTTTTGGGTTGTCAAAATGGCTAGGGGTCACTGCTGGCCTGAAGCCAGAGATTCTAAGTGTCCTGTAACATAGGGACTATTCCAAGGAAGAATGGACCTGTTTAAAACACCAGGAGCTCTCACACTGAAAAAACCCTAGGAGTATCCATTTTTACAGCTGGGAAACTGAGGTCCACTGAGGGAAATGGCTTGCCCAGCATCATTTCTGGAAGTTATTTTGAGAAATAGAACTTAGATTCAGTTTTGTATCTCAGTTATGTTTTAAGTTCATCTACCAGTTGACCTCATTGATTTTATCATCTGTCGAGGTAATTATTTTAATGCCATAATTTTGCCCAGTGCTATACTGATTTGCCTTGTGTGTGGTCATACTTGAGATTTTTCTTCTTTCAGATTCTGACCTGATTGAAGGATTGTCATTTCTAATGGCGTATTTTTGGCAGGGAGAGGCAGCATGGCGTGGTGGAAGTGAACCCGGCTGGCCACACAGACACTGGCTTCTTGTATCAGTGCTCTCACCGTGAGCTGGATGAGTCTCCATCTTTCCTCTCTATAGCTTTAAATGAAGTTTTGAGCCACAGTCTCCATGAGGCTCTTTGCAGATCCTTCTAGGAACTGGATCTCAACCTCCCTTGTATTTCTGACCAATCCTGCCCTCTTTAGGCTAATAATAGATTATGTCTTCTTGGATCTTTAAACTATAAAAGTCCTGGTTTCTGCCTTAAAATAGAAATTCAGACCTTAGAAGTACAGAGTTGTAAGAGCAGTGGTACAGAGTTGTAAGAGCAGTGATACTCCAGTGAGAACAACTACTTAGTGGGCCTGAATTCACCTGGCCTCACCTTAGGATGTAGTTGGAGTAAAGCAGAATCTCCTCTAGAAAAAGCCACTTCCTCTGGCAAAGATGGGCTCTCCTAATTATATCTCTGAGGCAGTTGCTCATTGCTTGGTTTCAAATCGCAACATATTGCATGCTACGGAGAAAGAAGAGTGGAACTAGATTTCTGGTGTCACTAATGCCTTAGGAACATGCTAAACAGTTAAGTCACATGCACAAGTTAAGTAGTGCAAGAGGCATCAGAAGAAATTGTAGAAGGATCTGTCTCCAGGTTTGGGCACTTGGTGCTGTGCAGGTTTCAGGGCTGGAGAGGGGCATCCTCGTTTGCATGGTCGGGAGGTTTTCTGTGAGAGGCAAGATTCGAACTGGGTTATTTAATGGGGCGTAGAATATGGGAGCTCTGGGAAGCATCTTTAGGAAGGGAGCTGAAGGTGAGAGGAAAAAGCAAAGTGTGACAGGAAACTTCATCCCGGGAGCACACGGGAGAGTCACGTGGAGAGGGAGGCAGGAGGAGGCATCCTTTGCAGGGTCACAGCAAAGTGAGCCCCGCAGGCCCCTTCTCATCAGCCGAGTGCCCTTCTGGTTGTTCTTGGGAGAGGATAGAACAGTCCGTGCTGTCTGGGAGCTTCCTGTCTCATTGTCGGTAATTCTGTGGTGTTCTTTTCTCTACCTCAAGTATTTCCAGGTAATTGGATTTCCCAAAATACTGAGCTTTAGTATTGCCTTTTGAAATAAGACCTAGAGAAACTGAGGCTACAGCATTTGACCCAGTTCCCTTCATCCACCTGTACAAGAACCTAATTTTACCGAGGTTTTGGTTCTGGGAAATTAATATGCACATTCATTATTTTAATAGCATGTAAAAATATTATGATCACAATACTGCTGATATGAAAAATAACCCTGCCACAGTTCTATTGCATTTGTGTGTTTTCTTAACAGTGTCCAGAATTGAAATAGACTTGTTCCTCCCTTCCCAGACATCTGCAGAGAAGCCTGGGTCCATTGCTGGGGAGCCTGAGTGAGGAGGGCTCCTGCTCTGCTGAGTCTATAGGTGTCACCTGTGCTTGTAAAAGCTTTATCCTTGCCATTTAATTATTCTGTTTGTTTTCTATAAGGCCCAGTCACTGCGCAGACTGCGGGAAGGCTTGTTTGAAAGGAACAGTTTTTGGTGAATGGAGTTGGTGGCCTTGGAGAACCCAGTCTCCTCTTCCTAATGTCACCTGCTAACCTGTGTACTACCTCATCTCTCCTTTTCTTGTTTCATTGACCAGTATTTGCCTCTGAAAACCTGATTAATTGCCATTTTTATGCCTCCCTCCTCCTTGAGGCAAGAAATAAATGGCAAATAAGTATGGCTTTGTTTGGGGAAAATACACCCTTTATTGGCCTTTAACTTCAGCCAGGGGGCTCTGACTGTGGCCAGCACATTCTTTTCCTATCCCACATGGGCAGCCCGGTGTGAAAAGGACCCGGAAATTGGAGCATGTGGCAAACTGAATGGATTTAGGTCTTGGAAAGAGTAACAGTTCTTGGCTTTGGAGTGTGAGCAGTGCCCAGGCCTGTGTACTATACAGGGACATCTAAGCACAGAGTGGCACATGAGCAGAATTCCAGTCCTGCCATTCTACGGTGCACTAGCACCCTGAGATTGTTTAATAAAGAGACCAAGAGGTTAGCCTCTCAGTAGACCCCAAGGTGCCTTTGGGAGATTTCAGAGGCTTCAGGTTGGAAAGGGACCTTGCCCAAGGATACGTAGATCACTTCTCTGACCTTAATGCACCATGGTCCTATTTTTAAAGCTTTCTCTAGAGAGTATTTTCCCACATCATTTTTTTCTGTAAGATGTTTAAAAATCATTCTCTGTAAGCCCTCCTATATCTTTTCAACCTGACAAAGGTTAATGCTAGAGAGTGATCTCTGTAAACTAGGAAGACAAGCCTGAGCTAAGAGATTCCAGTTCCCTTGACCTGTGCTCTGGGGGGGAACCTTGCCTCTTTGCTCTCTCTCAGGTCAGGGAGTGAGAGGTTTGTGGAGGTTAATCATTATCTTGGAGTGACTAGTTGATTTTTTATTGCAGTTTCACTTTCCAACAAATCCTGCCTTATTTTTAGACATATTTGTAGCCCTTATTACTCTCTAAAATTGAGGTAGAATGAGAAGGAAATTGTATACTTTTCAATAACATTCTGAAGGTAGAAGGAAATTGAAGCAGAGGTGACCATTGTGCCACTAGGGGTCCAGATGCCATGTCTCAGTGTCAAGCTTTATTCTATGTTGTGAGCTTCCTCCCACCCAAGGATTCGGGTCTAAATCTTCTCAGCATTGATTTTACAAGAGGAATTCAATTCCCTCTGAAATATAAATTTCTTTATGATGTTTTAATATTATAGACTATAAATTGATTCATTGTGTTTATTTTAAAAAGCCATCTCTGTTGATGGGAAAAATTACTACAAATATAATTCCATTGTAAAGGAGAAGTTGCCCTCTCTTCCAGACTGTGGCTTTGTGAGGTCGATCCTCTTAGATGTTTCCCAAGCTACTCGAGCTCCCCATTCGTCTCTGGGCCTCCGGCATTACAGTAATTACGTTAGATGGCAGAGGAATTGTTACCAGATAATGTCTTAGAAATAGGAAAATTATGAGCTAATTTCAGGCCATTTCAAATTAATGAGAATGTTCTTTGTGGAGCGCTACCAGTGTAAACCTTTAGAAAATGACAAGTTTAAATCCTCTTTAAATCCTCTCTCTGTGGAGCTCGGTACAAGCTCTGCCAACACTCCCAGTTGCCATTATCTGGCCAGTTGCTGGGGTGGCTCTTTTATCTTCCTTCTGGGGTTTATTAATTAAATATTCTCTAGGGCTTGGCTGTTGTCAGCAACCTCTCTGGAGGTGGGAGGCTGGAGGAGGGAAGGAGGTTCTAGAGGATGTTAATTAGGTCTGCAGGACCCTCACCTGGTCTGGGAGGACCCCAAGCCAAGGCAGTGACTGGCAGACACAGTCCCCCTCTTCTGCTGGTCTAGAGTGCACAGGGCTGGTCTCCTTTGTCCCAGCAAGGACTTTGCTTCTTTGATCTTGTTTTATTAACCTAGAATTTTCTTCCACGGGGCATGGCCAAAGGCTGCACTTTAATGTGGTTGTCTCCAAGCATTTGACTCCTTTGATCTCAAAATTTCCCACTTCCCTGCCTCTCATACCTTGGAGGGAAGGTGGTAAGTGGTCAGAGAGGAGAAGCCTATTGCCTCTGGGCACCAACCCAGCTTCTGGGGTATCTGACGCCCAGCTTGAGGAAGCAGTAGCATTGCTGTTTTGGGTGGTACTTAGGGAGTAGGATTTACTGGAAGGGCTTGCATGGCTCTTTACATAAGATTGAGGAAATGCACTTTTCTGTACTGAAGAATAAGAGGAGGGAGAAATAAAGATTTTGGAGGAGGCTGAATGAAGCCTATGCCCCTGACCACGGTTAGCACTGGTCCTCTCTGCCCCTCACCACGTGTTCAAATACCACCCCTCTGGGAAGTTGTCCTTCATGTTGATAGCCCTTCTGAGTCATCTCCTCTTCCTTTTTTTTTTTTTTTTTTTTTTTTTTTTGAGACAGAGCCTCAAGCTGTCACCCTGGATAGAGTGCTGTGGCATCACAGCTCACAGCAACCTCCAATTCCTGGGCTCAAGCGAGTCTCTTGCCTCTGCCTCCCAAGTAGCTG
>CAUYRH010016751.1:0-18225 GCA_963574655.1 Perodicticus potto | reverse complement strand
GTTTGGCGGGCCCGGGCTGGATTCGAACCCACCAGCTCTGGTGTATGTGGCTGGCACCTTAGGTGCTTGATCTACAGGTACCGAGCCAAATTTTTCTATTTTTAGTAGAGATGGAGGTCTCGCTCTTGCTCAGGCTGGTCTTGAACTGCAGAGCTCAAGCAATCCACCTGCCTCAGCCTCCCAGAGTGCTAGGATTACAGGCATGAGCCTCCTAGCCTGGCCTGCCCTGATGGTTTGTATTATATTTCTATCTGACAGTGACTCTCTAGAATGAAAAGTAAGTAGTTGCTGCCTAGCAAAAAAATATAAGCATTAAGTGGTCTCTCTGTTGCCTTTCAACCTAACCCAACAGAAATAGTTTCCATTTTGAAAATGTCTCCCTCTGACCTCAACTCGAGTTCCTAAGAGATTTCTCCCCTTTTCTCGGGTGAACTCTCCTGTGGAAATGAGAGATGCACTCACAGTCTCTCAGTTCAAGACTGGGACCACGTGCTGTCCACCTGCAGCTGGGCTGTGCCCCCCACTCTCCACAAGTGCATGGTCAAAATCTGGCACACACCAGAGCCCATCCACAGTGATCACCATCGTGCAGACCCCCTTCTACAGGTTCCTCCTGATGGTTTTTCATTACCATTTGTGATTTTCATAGGTGTTCCTGTTTGTAGATAAACAACTACAGCTAATGGAGGAGCATTTACTACTAAAGAGAAAAGGCTGATGTAGACATAATAAGGTTCTGGTTAACTATGAATAGTATCTCTAAAGGCAGTTCAAGCACAGAAAGACACCTGTTCTATAGGAAATTTAGGGAGTAAGAATGCATTTCACTAGGAAAAAAAGAAGCAATGAAATTAGAATTGTAAATAGAATATACATTCAGTAACCACAGCAGGAAGACCGGGGACTGGGAAGAGAAAAGCCGGACAGAGGAATTTCAGACGTGAGTGTGGATTTTAGAGCTAAGACATGACTCCCATGATGGGCAAAGCCAGTGTGTTTAATTACATATCGAGCTTTTACAAAGTGACAAAGGGTGCATCCATAAATCTGCAGCCTGCAACCCAGTACACACGTGTGCGGCGTACATATGTGTGGGACACACACAGAATTCACCTCAGACCATCTTCCTTTTATGGATGGAAGTTCCTTGGTTCCCATTACTCCTTGTGGGAAATGGGAAGCTTTTTAAATATGCATCTGAAAAAGTTTAGAGGATTGTAACGTTTAACCTCGAGACATCTGCTATTCTGGGACTGCTCGTACCAGTGGGCAATTGTCAAAATAAGGATTAGCTACAAATCCAGCTTTAGTCAGTTCAGGAAAATCTGTGGGTCAACGGAAGGAGTTTGTGAAAATCACAAACAAGGCTGGGAGGATGAAGCAATTCCCTGATAGTGTGCCTCTGTGGGACCTGCCCCGCTCTGCCCTGGGCCAATACTCCTTCCCCTAAAGTCTTGCTCTGCCTTATGTGTATGTGTGTGTTTTAATTTCATTAGAAACTGCCAATTAGAGATAATTTGTGTTTATGAGATTCCTAGAAATTCGGAAGATTCTGGAAGATTAGGGGCTATCAGTTATTTACACCATTGTGTGTAAATATTATTAACACAATTGTTATTCACATTATTCACACAATGGTGTAAATTGGCTCAATGACACCTGAGACCCTGGTTGGAAAAATGGATGGATAAGCTCACTGAGGGCTTTGGGGAGCAGGTAATTTCTGGAACTTGGAGCACTTTAGGAATTCAGACAGACCTGCAAAGGTGCAATGATGGAGAAGGCAGAGTGCCAGGAGGCCTTGTGAGAGGGCAGGCCAGCCCAGACAGCAAGACCCAAGGTGAGGAGAGGGCAAAGATGAGGACAAGCTGCCACTGGTTCAGGCTTCCTGGGGCACCATCACTGGCTGATGGGGGAAAAGGTGTGCTCTTTCCTCTCTTTGGTTTCTTATTCCTGCAAAGACTGCTCCCTTCCCCTGCCATTCAGAGTTCAGCCCTCAAGTCAATGCTCCGCTTCAACTCTATTCTGAAATGCATTTGCTTTGGGTCAGCCTGGGAACTTGACCACCATTTATAACACTGATCTTTTCTTTTTTAAGAAAAAAGAAGTATTCTCGAATGCAAGCCGGAGAAATGAGCACAAAACGGCCTTCTGAGATCCAGTGATTTTTAAGATATAAACCACCTACACACAGTTGTATTGTTTAAAGACAGGATACTTCAGAGCGTCATTAGGCAGTTTCACGGTGTGCCAGTGACACAGAGGGGACTCACCCGAACCTAACTGCTATGACTTCACCTCTCCCAGGCTATGCCCTATAGCCTATCACTCCTAAGCTGCAAACCTAGACAAGGTGTTACTGTAATGAATGCTACAGGCACTTTTAACTATGCTAAGTATCTGTGTATGGAAACACACCGGACAGAAAAGGTGCAGTGAGAACGTGGTATTATGACTTTCAAGACCCCCATCTTATGCACAGCCTGTCATTATGGGGGCTTGACTGCATTCTCCTAATAGCCTCAGGCAGCTAATAAAATAGTTTTGATTATGCTTGACATAATTGACCTATGATCCCAGAATATACAACAATCCTTTATATGAAAATACTTCATTTCATAAAAAACTATCTGCATTTGCTCTCCATTGTCTTTTTCGGGTGTTTTGGTTTTGCGCCAGGCTGGAGCTCTGTGGCCTGACCTTAGCTAACTGTAGCCTCGAACTCCTGGGCTCCAGAATCCTCCCACCTCACCCTCCCAATAACACAGTTGAGCACCACAATGCCCAGATAATTTTTTTTTTTTTTGAGGCAAAGTCTCACTATGTCACCCTTGGTAGAGTGTCGTGGCGTCACAGCTCACAGCAGCCTCAAACTCTTGGGTTTAAGCAATTCTTTTGCCTCAGCCTCCCCAAAAGCTGGGACTACAGGTGCCCACCACAATGCCCGGCTATTTTTTGTTGTCCCTTGTGTAGCAGACTCGGGCTAGGTTCGAACCCACCAGCCTCAGTGTATGTGGCTGGCACCATAACCACTGTGTACAGGTGCTGAGCCCACATAATTTTTTTTTTTTTTGCAGTTTTTGGCTGGGGCTGGGTTTGAACCCGCCATCTCTGGCGTATGGGGTTGGCACCGTACTCCTTTGAGCCACAGGCGCCGCCCCCAGATAATTTTTTGAAAACATTTTTTATTGAGACAGGGTCTTGAATTTTTGACCTCAAGCAATTCCCCCGTACATTGTCTTTTTCAGATTATTTTTATCAGAAAATATTTTTAAGGATAGCGGGTTGGGACACTGTTCTAAGGCCCTGCTCTAAGTATGCTGTGTGGTCACAGTGCTACTGCAGTTATTCCAGAACTGCTGCATTCCGTCTGATACCTACAATAGCCCCAGCTGACTTCCTTCTTTTCCTGGTTCAAAACCACTACCCTCGCTAAACCTATCACCAAGTTCCTCTTTCCTGTTTGAGGAAAAAACACTCAGCTCCTAAACCCAGTAAGGAGCTAGGCTCTTCACAACTTGCTTCCTCATACAACCCTTATTTCTGCCCAAGCTAAGTACTGTGACCCATTTTTAGGGTTTCCGTTTCCATAATCCAAGGCCAAATGAAATCCCAAGAGAAAGATGCAGAGCATTGCATAGCAGTTAAAGGTTACTCTCTTAGTACCAATGCAAGGGGGGTGGCAGTAAACATTTAACAACTGCTTCTGTTGGGGAAGCTCTTCCTTGCAGCATTTCCAGATTTCCATATGTAAATGCTCCCACCATGACTGACATTTCGCCACCCATGTGCCCTCATGGAATGCAGAGTTGGGACCGTAGCACATCTTGACACAGTTTTTCCACCATTTGGATTCAGAGAAAACCACAAGACAGTAGCAAGACATAGTGACAATTAACAAGCAGTACGTTTTGTGTATTTATTAGCTTTCTCAATATAATTAATGGAACTGTAAGTGTATACAACTTAATGTTTCATGTTGGCTGTGTTTAACAACTGGCTCACAAAATTCTTGAAATTTCACAGTGCATTTTGTTTTCCTAAGGCAGGGTCCTGGATTCCCAGAATCCCACGGAGGGAGACGGACCTTTAGCAAGAGACTCTTCAACTGCGTGCTAGGTGGGGATGGACTTGTGAAAAGGCTTCCGGGAATGATGGCTGGGTGGATCTGCAACCAGAGAATTGGGACACAATCAAACTCACCTAAAATCCTATGTCCACCTCGGAAACATCGGCTATTTCTTTAGAGTTTCTCATCCTAGCATGGACAATACGCAAAGTTACTCAACTTGCAAATTCTAGTGCGCTTGTAGCTAGAGGTAGTGTAGCGTCAAGCACAGCTAGCGTACAGGCATAAGTCAAAAGGGTGATGACCCTGTTATTCAGAATCTCTTTTACATACATGTGAAAAGTAGTGGGGCTATGTTTTGCTTGCTTTAACCATGTTTAGATTTTAAATGAGTACAATTTTCTAAAGCAATCACATCAATCTCAGAGAAGAAAACGTGTCACTTACAGGCAAGCAAAGCCAGAAGAAAGCATTCCAATACGTCCCTTTCCCTTTTAACGGGCTGGTTAGTCTTCTGACAACCCAAAATATTATTTTAGGAGCTTGAGACATAGGGAGAAGGCACAGAAAACCCTAGAGAAAGGTTACAATACTCGCACAAAGATGATACGCTTTGACATACCGTATTGAAGCCTGGCTTTCCATGAGAAATACCACATCACAAGGTTCCCACGTAAGACAGGACTAAAGTCATCCCTAATCTTCAAATCCAGCATCTAAGTGCTAGTGTGACCTGCTGGGAAAACTGCCTCTTGTATATTAATAAATCCTACACATGAAATATTTCTGCCACAGAGGAGGAACAGCTGTCTGCTGGGATATTTCTCAGTAAAGAAAACTGCAAAACCCAAAAGAACAAAGAGAATATTTTCTCTCTCCTGAACACCCAGCTCATCTTTTATTTGTAGACAAGGTTTTACCACACATGGACTGCCCATTTTAGGGTTAAAAGCCCATGCCGAAATTTGACATTTAAAGAGAAAAAGAAAATGAAAATTGCATGACACCCTCAGTGGGGGATTATTTTGAAAGCTAACTTAGTATGGTTTGTCTAAAATGTATGGCCGGGGAATTTTCACCAATGAAAGGCCAGGCTTCTTCATCTGAGAATTCCTGATCAAGAGTGACAGGACTGTATACCTAGAGGCAAGAACTCAGCTTTCAAACAAACCCCAAAACCAGCAGCAAGGATTCTACATTATTCAGGAAGAACTCTGTGTTTTTTTGTTTCTGTTATTATTGAAAAGTTTCACATTGCTATCTTCTTCATTTCTTTTACTTCTGTCCTTTTCTTTCTTTCTTTTTCTTTCTTTTTTTTTTTTTTTTTTTGAGGCAGAGTTCCACTTTGTCACCCTCAGTAGAGTGCCATGGTGTCATAGCTCACAGCAACCTCAAACTCTTGGGCACAAGTGATTCTCTTGTCTCAGCCTCTCGAGGGACTACAGGAACCCACCATAATGTCTGACTATTTTTACAGATGGAGTCTCGCTCTTGGTCAAGCAGTCTTGAACTTCTGAGCTCAAGCAATCCACCTGCCTTGGCCTCCCAGAGTGCTGGGAATACACGTGTGAGTCACTGTGCCTGGCCCTACCTTTGTTACCCAATCAGATGTTCAACTGCTTTAACACCCATGTGACTATATCACACAAAGGGCTGAGATCAAGAAAAGCAGTTATTTTATTTGGGTTGAAATGTATTCTCCTACCCCCATTCATATGTTGAAATCCCAGTCCCTGGGGTCTTAGAGTGTGGTTTTGTTTGGACAGAGGGTCTTTATAATCAAGTTAAAGTGAGATCATTAGGGTAGGTCTTAATTCAATGACTGGTATCTTTTTTTTTTTTTTGAGACAGTCTCACTTTTTTTTTGTAGTTTTTGGCTGGGGCTGGGTTTGAACCCACCACCTCCAGCACATGGGGCCAGCACCCTACCCTATTGAGCCATAGGTGCCACCCCAAATGACTCTCACCAAAGGGGAACTTTGGTGAGAGACAGATGCGTGTGGGAGGATGATAGCTTGAGTAGATAGAGAGCGCAGATGACCACGGGCAAGCTGAGGAGAGACATGTCCTTCCCCGACAGCCCTCAGAAGGACCCGACCCCACCAGCTGGAATGGATTTGGGACTCCCAGCCTCCAGAACTGTGAGACAATGCATTTCCAGGGTACTCAGTTACTGCAGCTCTAGCAAACTAACACATCTTGCATAATCTAGAAAGACAGGTAACTATGGTCACAGAAGGTGCTTCTCTTTCTCTTGAACACTTATTTCTACCTGCTAGTTCTCTCAACTACCATATTTACATTTTTGGAATTTGCATCAAATACCTTAATTTGTTTTCAGAACATGATTCTGTTCTCTCAGAGTGAATATTGACTCAGATGGGTTAACAGGAAGCATCAGTCATAACATCTACAATAATAAAAACAAGTACCTGGCAATTTGTCAATGTGTGTGCACCCTGTATTATTCTTTTTTCTTTTTTTGAGACAGAGTCTCACTTTGTTGCACTGGGTAGAGTGTCGAGGTATCATCATAGCTCACAGCACTCTTGGGCTTGAGCAATCCAGTAGCTGGGACCACAGGCGCCTGCCACAATGCTAGGCTAGTTCTTCCTTTTTTTAGTAGAGACGGGGGTCTCACTCTTGCTCAGGCTGGTCTTGAACTCATGAGCTCAAGCCTCAGCCTCCCAGAGTGCTAGGATTATAGGCGTGAGCCACCACACCTGGCCTCCTATTTTTACTTCTGAAGACATAAACATGCATGGGCAAAAAATTGAACTAGCATTTAGTTCAATTATCATAGTTATTGATAATATCAAAAAAAAGAATGATTTGTTCAGTAATCAAGATTAAATAAAAATTAAATTAAATTAAACAAGGATTAAATAAATGGTTGCCTTTAGGCTACCTGCTAGACAGTGGGACTAGCCATAGCCAATCCCACCACAGCCAATTCCACATTGCGGTGGTGGTAAGATCTGGGGTCACATCTCCTTTGAGCTATTTGCATACAGAGTTTCAAAGACAGCACACAACTTTCACACTTTGAGCACTGGAAAGAAAGAATTGGTTCCGAGTGCCTGCTGACCCCGAATTACTCCATGCTGGGGTGGTGACTTCACAGGCTACCCTGGCAGTGACTGCTACGGGGGAAATTCAAAGATGAAAACTTCATCCTGGGGCGTACAGATCCCGGCTTCTGTTTCACAGCAGATGTTGAACCCCACACAAACAGTTCCCAGTTTTTTGTGTGAATTGGCAGGACGGAGTGGTTGGATGACGAGCATGTGGTTTTTGGCAAGGTGAGAAAGGACATGAACGTTATGGGATCTGTGGAGCACTTTGGGCCTACAAATGGCAAGACCAGCAGGACGGCCATAGCAGGCTGTGGACAGCTCTAACAAATTTGGTGTGTGTTTTGTTTTTGGTTTTGCTTTTTATATTGCCCAGGCTGGCCTCCAACTCCTGAGTCAAGGAATTCTTCTGCCCCAGCTGCCCGGGGACTGCGGACATTGACCACCACCCCTGGTGGACCCCTGTTTTTATCTTCGTGTTCTCTAATTTGCCCCATTCCTCCAAGTGTAGCTGCATGGCACAGTTAAGTTTATGATTGTGAAATAAAAACTAAATAACAAAAAACGATTATCGTCATATAATAAAATACCATGTAGCCATTAAAATGCTGACACCGTAAGAAAAATCCAATGAAAGTGAAGTTGGAGTGGGGTAGGAGGAAGAGAAATGTCACCATTTCTCCCTGGCTTGTAGGCCCAAGGGCACTTTTTATCACTTAAGTAGCAGTATTTCCTAAATTCTCTATCAAGAATAGGAATGAATGTTATAATAAGGAAAAAAAAAAAAAAACAAACCTTGGGTATCAGAATAAGGAAAATAATTTCTTATGGGAATGATCTTGAGGTAATTTGACCTAGTTTTATATATTTTATTTCCATATTATATGCAAACATATGTGCTCACAAGTTGTAAGTGTACAGCATGATGAATTTTCACAGGGTAACTGTGTAAATAGCTCCCAGACAAAATGTACGAACAATACCAGCTCCCTAGAGACCCCTCATGCTCTCCCCTCCGGAGTAACCACTACCCTGGCGTCTAACACTGTCAGCAGCTTTACCTCTTCTTAAAATTTTGTGTAAATGTAATTGTATAACATACACTCATTTTACTCCATGTTATTTTTGTGAGGTTCATCCATTTTTTTTTTTTGAGACAGAGCCTCAAGCTGTCACCCTGGATAGAGTGTTGTGGAATCACAGCTCACAGTAACCTCCAACTCCTGGGCTCAAGCGAGTCTCCTGCCTCCGCCTCCCAAGTAGCTGGGACTACAGGCGCCCGCCACAATGCCCGGCTATTTTTTGGTTGCAGCTGTCATTGTTGTTTGGCGGGCCCGGGCTGGATTCGAACCCGCCAGCTCATGTGTACGTGGCCGGCGCCTTAGCCCATTGAGCCACAGGCGCCGAGCCGGTTCATCCATATTTTTACACATAGACGTGACTGGTTAATTCTCAGAGCTGGATAGCAGGGGTCAGCACACTATGACTTCGGGCCAGCTCACTATTTTCGTAAATTCAGCTTTACTGAAATGCAGTCATGTTCATTCCTTTGTGTCTATGACTGTATTCGTGTTATCACAGGGTTGCCAAATTTAGCAAATAAAAATACAGAATGCACCATTAAATCTGAATTTCAATCAAACAACAACTAATATTCTTAGTGTATCTCAAATACTGCCTGGCAACCTTACGGCTATAACGAATAGCATTACTGCGAACGTTCAAAGAGGTATCTTTTGGTAAACATATATACACAATTCTGTTCGTGTACCGCTAGGAGAGAAGTTTCTGGGGGTATAAAGGGCATATATGTTTACTCTGAGTAAATACTAACACAGGCTTTTCCAAAGCAGTTGTACCGATTTACAGTTTCACCAACAATGAAGGATTGAAGTTGCTTCTTCTCTTTGCCAGTCCTCAGCATCCTTGGCCCTCTTAATTTTAACCAATCTGAGAGTGTGTCGTAGCTTCCCACTGCACTCTTTATAGTTCCCTGGTGACCAACGAATTTGAGCACCTTTTCACGTTTCCTGGCCGTTTGGATTTGCTGTGTGTGTTCCTGTGTGCAGCGAGTGTTCACGAGTGTGGGCCATTTTTCTGTTGGGCTCTCTGCGTTTCCCATGGCAGCCAGTGATTTCTTGGATGATTTACTTTGAGTGGGGAACTGCAGCAATTAGATTTTCTCTTTCTTTCTCTTTTCATTTATTCTCTCTTTGGAATTTGACCGGGGAAAGATGGAGGGAAAAAAATGCGTTTCAGCATGAACAAAACCTAAACACACACGAGCAGCTCTCTTGAGTAGAACTTTCTGAAATCAGGGGAATATTCTACCTCTGTGACGTCCAATATGACAGCCCCTGGCCTCGTGTAGCCACTGAGCCCTGGAAATGTGGCTACTGTGCCTGAGGAACTGGCTTTTACTTTTTTATTTAATTTCAATTAGTTTAAATTTAAGCACCCACACCAGGCCAGTGCTCCTGGATGAGCTGACTAATGTGAGCCAGTCATGCAGGTGCTGGGAGCTGAGGTGTCAGAGAGGAGTTTCTGCTCCTCTGTTCAGAGATGTTCAGATGAGACTGGTGTGGAGGGAGTTTTGGGTGGCTGGAACTATTTTTCCGTCCCCTCTTACCATGCCTGACCCTGCTACGGTGACTGTTCTCACATTTCTCTATGATTCCGTCCCTCTTATTCTCCTCCGATGCTGGTTTTTAGGGTTTTCTGAGCTCTCAAACACAGTGAGATGAATTTTTTCCAAGCGCCTTTTCTGTAACTAAACAGAACATTTGCCTCAGAATGCTACAAAGTCCTTTCCGTCAGGGAGAACCAAGTTTTACCAGCAAGACCCTGACAGATTCACCAGCTTTACCCGACGCCGCTTGGGCTGGCTGCCAGGCTCATACTTCTTCCTCTGTAGGAAGACTCCCAGACACAGCGGGTCCAGTCCTGAGTGACTGTATCTGAGCCACGCTATCTTGTTATCTTTGCTAGAGATAGTGCTGGAAAACTTTCACGTGGGTCAGACTCAGCTGGAGGACTTAGTAAGGACCCCTCCCTCAGGGGTCTTTCGCAATCCATCTACGGGTGCCACCCCAGTATCTGCACGTCTGACGAGTGCTCAGATGACACAGATGCTGCTGGTCTGGGGACGTGCTTTAAGAACCGCAACTGTAGATAACTGAGTCCGGGCTCATCTCCCTGAGATAGGACAATCAGTTTCTCACAGGGATCTGAAATTTGGAACAAGGAGGCTCAGCACCTGAGAGCTGTTAGACCAGTTCCCTGGGCAGCGGTTCTGAAAACTCCTGCTCTTTAGGTTCCCAGAGCTGGTCTGGCTCCCGCTCTTCCTGAGCCCCTGTTCTTTAATCCTTTGATTAACTTTCTTTTGTACCAACTGGCCATAGAGAGTTTTTATTGCCTGCCCCTAAAACTTTAATTTAGATATGAGTATACCAAGTAAAGTGTTTCACCAGGAAAACAGAAACCGTTTATAAGTTGTATTAAAAACAGATAATATAGTACAAGGACTTGGTCACACTTGCGCTGGAAGATCTGTGAAGCCAAGACCAGAGATTAGCAATAGCAGGAAGCTTTCTCCACCCCTACGCTGGAGGAAGCTCGTCTCTCCACCCCCAGACTAGAGGGACTTGGGAGTAAGTCGCCTTAGCAGAGGCCAGGGTGACCTGGAAGGAGCCGGAACCACATCAGACCAGTCCAAAGGAGGGAAAGCTGCTCACTCACTGCCAGCAACATCACCTAATACGTCTCCGCAGAGCTCCAGAAATACCCTACCTAGCTTCTCCCTTCCTCCTGCCTGCCTTCTCCCAGTGAAACCTCTCCACGCTGGAAAGCTCTGGAAGGTTCCCTGTGACACTGAGGACAGCTGGAGCATCGAGGAAGGACAAGGTAAGATACTGCTCCACTCTGAATTTCTCATTATCTTTTCTTCAAAGTACACTGCCTCCTCACAAATTACAGTGAGATGATATGTGCATGCCTTGTGATATCTGATATCCTCTCATTACGAACTTTTATGTAAATATGTTTTAATTTAATTTAATTTAATTTAATTTAATTTAATTAATTTATTTGTAGAGACAGAGTCTTAGTTTATCACCCTCGGTAGAGTGCCGTGGCGTCACACAGCTCACAGCAACTTCTAACTCCTGGGCTTAGGCGATTCTCTTGCCTCAGCCTCCCGAGTAGCTGGGACTACAGGTGCCTGCCACAATGCCCGGCTATTTTTTTGTTACAATTTCGCTGGGGCCGGGCTTGAACCCGCTACCCTCGGAATATGGGGCTGGCGCACTACCCACTGAGCCACAGGCGCTGCCTGTTAATATGTGTTTATTGTTTTGTAATAAGGCCTGACATTTCTGAGATAATCTTTTGGGAAAAAACTGCAAATGATAAGCAGCATTAATATTCGTATGATTCTTTACAGTTTGAAAAGTGTTTTTACTTGTCTCATCAAATTTCAGCCTTAAAAACCTTATGAAGTATTACTGCTAACCCCATTTTATAAAAAAGGAAACTGAGGCTCAGAGAGAATATGAAAAACAGATAGACAAAGCAACACAATGGTAAAATCGGCACAGTCCCAAACCTGGGCTCAGAACACAAGCTCAATTATTCCAAAACACTAAGCTATTTTCTCAAAGCGCATGCAAGGCTACAAACTTTAAATTCTTTCTTTCTGTTGATATCTCATTTCCTCCCTTATCTAAAGCCCAATATCTAGAGTAAAACCTTGTAGCCAGAACTGGGAAAGGTCATTTTGAAAGATCAGCAAAATGCTCAATGGTGCCTCCCCCAGTCCCCATCCCCCCAGCAAGTATAAATGGTCAATTAAATGTATTCCGAATGATCTGAACAGGTTCCTAACTAACAGGCAACAATTATGGGATGAAGCAGAGCCTTTCAAAAGATTATTTTAGAACAGCAGAAGTCACTTAAAAAGATAGTAAAGAAACCCTTTTGACTGAGACTATCAATTAGACAGAGTGGATGTTTCTGCCAGTTTAGGAGCTGCTTGGTCACCTAGAAAAAATTAACGACAAACATACACATGATTTTCTGTGAACACCGAGCGAGTGTGAGCTCCTTTCTGTTTCTGGGGAAATGTTTAAGCTTCCCCTGGTCCCAGGTCTGCAGCCTGTGTTGCATTTCTGCTACTAAAGAGCCATCTTTGTTTCCCTTGGTTACCAGTGAAACTGCAGGGATCACTTCAAATTCATCACCACTTATGGAACATTTTTTTCCCAACACAATGCCCTGTCTCTATGTTGTCTATATTTATATCTATTTAATAGGAGGAATAACTCTCATGTGTCCCTGCCTACACTGTGTGCTGGTGGTCTATTGTGTATGCTGTCCTTTATATGGAGGGAAGCTATGGCACATAGCACACTATAATATCAATAATATCACTATAATATCAATTGTTATTTTTTTCCCCCGCAGACCCCCATCCTCTCCTTCATTGCTGAAGACCCAAGAGAACTCGCTGTAAGGAGATTTCTCCTATAAAATTACTCCTTAGAGTGTGCCTCGTAACAGACTTTTAACTACAAGGATAAGCCCTGTCTTATAGAGATGCTCCACATTCAGTTTATTGACTCAATAAATTTCAGGCTCGCTGATTATGTTTCCAACTAAAAGCTTTACACAGTTTTAAAATAGGAAGAGCCTTTAGAAACCATCTCAGCTCAAGTTTCTTTCTGAATATTTTTCCACAGTGAACTACAATACATTATGTCTACCCATTAGCTACAACATCACTCATTGTACCCCAATCCGATGGCCAAGAGAACGTTTGGGTTGTACGGGTTCCATTTAAGATAATATTTGAAATGGATGGAATAGATCAGGACAGAGGACCAGCACTGACTGTTTTCTTCCTTTGGTGGAGAAAAATGGGTCTGGTCTATAAAGAACAGGTTTGTTAAAAAAAAAAAAAAATCAAATTCAGCCCTGAAATGTCTTTCTCAGCAAAACAAAGGATTTCCTCTCCTAGGAGATCAACTAGGTCTATGAATATTTTTTCACTTGAACCCAAGTTAGTGTTGCAGAATGAAATGAGAAAGTAAGCGTCATGAGACTACCACCGACAGTTAGGTAGAAAGTTGTCTGAAAGTTTGTTTGTGAGGCTTCCTTTAAGAAGAGGTAGTCTTTTAGAATTTTTCCTAGTGGAATGGGGATATGAGTCGATCAATACGAGATTGAAACACAACAAATGCCATTGTAATGTGCACATACAACTCAGATAACTGAATTCATTCTTTTTTTCATATAAAACACAGGTGGAGATTCGCTCTTCATGTTAATATTGCATAATTGGCATTCACTGAATCTAAAAATGCTACGGAAAAAAGTTTATGTATTAATGAAATTTGCCTAAAGAGTGAGACTTCTACTGTATCTTTCACTTACCTTTAAGAAACATTTAGGTGTATGTATTACCTTCAAGACAATTCTCGAACTTCACGATGTGGATTTGAAAGCTATGCAAAACGAAGGGAGAGTGCTGTGGGTGTTTAAATGTATGTATACACATGTACACAACTTATTGCAACTGTAGCCAAAGATGTTACCTTCCTGAGGGTTGAGAGCCCCTGGGGCGGGAAGTCTGGGGCAGGACCAACACAGCATGGCTGCGCGACAGTATCATCCCTGCAGCCCAGCCGGCTCCTGACCGGGGTTGCGGCGACTGTCTAGTGTTACACCGCATTTTTATTAGTGACAACCTCCGTTATTCCGTCACTTCAGCAGACCGAGTTGTTCCCCGCGTTCTGCTGGGTCATCTGTTCTCCGTTAAATAGGGAGAAGGAAAGGACAAAGAGGTTGCTGGAATCGAGTGGGGTACCCCGAGATCGCTCCCCCTCGGGGCCGGCGTCGCCCCGTCCTCCGGGCCGTGGGGTGGGGGTGGCGGGATTCCGTGACCACCGAGTCCTACAATTCAGTTGCTCTGCCTGGGGAAGGCAGAGAGTCTTGGTCCTTTCCCAGCTGGAGGCAAGAGAGTCTGGTCAGTTAGAGCTGCCTGGCCGGTGCAAACGGGCCCCGGACCGCCCGGAGCCCGCGCCCGGCGGAAGGGAGGTCAAGTCGAGGGGCACGACCGTAGGGGGCCGCCGCCTCCGGCCCGCGCTGCCGCAGCTCGGCTTCTGCGCTGCCGCCGCTAACACTGCGAGAGTGGAAGGCGGGGAGGGGGCGGGGCCCGGCGGGGCGGGGCGGGGCGGGGCCGCAAGGCCGAGCCCGGTGTCGGGAGATGTAGTTCCGCCAGCCCGGGCAGCGAGGTCGTCCCGGCTCCGCTAGCAGGTAGGGACTACAACTCCCAGGGGTCAGCGGGCGCGGCGGAGGGTCCATGCGCAGTGGGCGCCACCTCGCAGCCTATCAGGCGAGGAGAGGGTGATGTCACCTGCGAGTTGGTAACCTCCGAGCGGCTGTGAAGGAAACTGTTTAACCGGATCCCATTGTACCCGGAGCGCAGAGCCGCCTTTCCAGCATGCAGGGGCTGCTCAGGTGAGGGGACGCGCCGCCCGCCCACCGCGCTCATTCATTAGGCGGCGCCGCGCGGGGCCGCGGGGTGGGTGTGCGTCGGGGGCCGGACGCTGGGTCCGCGGCGCGCCCTCCGCTGCCTCCCGGTAGCTCTCGGGCAGTAGGTAAATATTAAACCCGTCCTTCAGGTTGGGTCTGGGTGGGAACGGGACGGAGACAGCTGCCTGCTGCCAGGCTGAGGATGAGAAAATGGCTGCAGCAGAGCTAGGCGAGCCCGGAGGAAGGCGCCCGAGGACCAGGGTCCCTCCCTTTGGGGAGCCGGGGGAGGACGGCTCGCAGCTCTGCCCCAGGCTTTCCGGGGCTGGGGGCTGCGGGCACTGCCGCAGCGGCCGGGAGCCCCTGGGCCGGCGCCTCGGGGAGGCAGAATCCCGGAGCAGGCTGGTTGGACCGAGGTGGCGACAGGGCAGAAGGGACCGTGTACCCCTCCGCGTGGGGGCAGAACCTCCACCACCCCGGACACCCTCACTTCGAGCCCCATTCGAAAGGGGCGGGGCGACTGCAATTCAGGCAAAGTTGGAGTTAAACGTCTCACAAGGGAGAGGAGGGAATCCGGCGCTGGGAAGGGAGCGCGGCGTATTGGCCGACCGCGGCGAGGGGAGGCTGCGCCGCCTGCGGACCCAGTTGGAGGCGCCGCAGAGCGCTCCTGCCAACGGCCCCGCTCGGGGAGTGCCCTGCAGGTCCCCGATCGCGCCCTCGGCAAAGAGCACCTGGGCTGGGTCGGGGCACCTGCCCCGGAGCCCTGGGCCAGGAGGAGGTGCGCAGATTGGGGGTGCCGGATACTCTAGTGATGAGGCTTGCCCTGGGGCGGGATGTCTGGATAATCGGGTTTGCCCAGCTCGTGCCGAAACCCAGCTGCTTGCGACCCTCTTGCCCTCTGACTGGAGGCGTACCCAAGGCCCAGAACGCTAAGGTCCCCTGCATTTCCTGTCCCTTCCTACCTTCATTAGTTCGTTTACTCATTCATCAAACCCTGCTAAGGTCTCAAGTTGCTCACAGCCTGGGTTTGGGGTATTCCGGCTCTTGCCTTGTAAGATATTTTAGTGGGCTCAGGAATAGATTGCTACACTCGGTTCCTTCCTCCCCCACGTCTGTCCTTAGGAGAGCATCAGTCGCAGATGCCACCGGTGACCGTTTTGCTGTCCCTGAGCTGGTAATTTCTTGATTCGAGCAGGACCCAGAAAATTGAAGGCGAGTTTGCCTGCAAGATGAATCCCGTTGCCATGGCGACTCCTGCCTTCGGAATCTTAACTGCTGCCACTGCTGTTTCGATTCGATGTGGCTCTGCGGGCAGCTGGGAGGGCGTGGCCGGTGGGTGTGGCCACATGCTTGCCCGGAGCCCAGCTGCTCTGTCCTTCCCACCCCTTCCACTGCCTGGGACCCTCCCCATTCTCCTGTGAATACAGGAGTTTGGACACAGTTCTTAGCCCCCTTTCCCTCTCCACTGCCTTACCTCCCTCCACCGTCCTCCCTGAAGCTAATCATTTGGCTCCTTTTTCCTGAGGCAAACTCTGGAAATTACTACTTGAAAGAGGTCTTTCCTTTTTCCGACTGGCCGCAACATTTTCCCAATAAAGTAGCTTGTAGTGTTGGAGGCGGCTTTCTCAAGAAGGGCTCTCCCTTCCCCCTATTCTGCATACAGGGCCTGGTCACAGGAAAGGTCCTTAATTTGCCCCAGGTGCAGCTGACTGGAAGTGATTAGGGAGAATTAAAAACTGAAGTTGAGTTTTGGAAGTCCCTGTCATCCTCGGAGTTCTCACACCCTCTAGACGCCGATGCAGGTCTGGAGCGTGAAGCGCCCTGGCTGTGTCAGTACTGGCCACTCCACTCTGGGAGACCTCAGTGTCCTCACTGGTGACACGAGGAGGGGCGTATGGACGGTTTCCTAAAGTTGATTCTAGGTGTAAAGTCTTGTGATTCTAAGAAACACTAGGACATTGTCCTGGCTTTTTTCTCCCCACGAATATGAAGATGAGGGTTTAAACCCAGCTTCTGACACTGCATTGGGTGAATAGCTCAGCTTTACTTGTATGGCAAAAAAGTCTGATTCTTTGTGGCAACTGTCCGAAGGAGATGAGGCAACGTCACTATTCATCATATTGTTTATGCTACCACGATCCCAGTATATGAACTCCTCTAATTATACCTTAGATTATGCCTTTTTTACAGATTCTTGATGAATGCAGTTATTTGTAACCACGTTGTGTGAAGTAAAGTTACATTGTACAAATACTTTGTTTCCCCTCTGCTTGCATTTTGTATCAAAGTGTATTGTCACAGAAGTTGCAGTTTGGAGGACAAGTGTGTATGTGAGTGCCTATGAATGTGCACCTGTGTGTAGGTAAACGCTTGAGGGCACTGTGTGCAGGGTGGTTGACACTCATCTTCCTGATGAGGAAACAGGGCCAGTTGTCATTTACTTTTTACTTTTGTCTTAGAACTTACAACTAAATACAAATTTTCTTCATTTTTCTGTTTGTCTCCCCTGATAGATTACAGATTCCCTGAGGGCAGGGTCTCTGACTTGTCCCTTTCTGTCTCCTAAGCATTACAGCAGTTTGTCCATCGGTAGGTCTTTATTAAAGGCAGTAGAACCTCTGTAAGTTGACCACCCAAGGGACTGTGACCAACAGATCAACTCGCGAAAGTGGTCAACATAAGAAACTAGGCCTGCTGTATCGATTGAACGTTTTGTTGCATGTCCAGTCTATGGAAATTAGGTCAACTTGAGGGGGTCAGTGTAGAGAGTTGGTCAGCTACGGAGGTTCTGCTGCATTTGTTGAATGAATGTTAAGTACTAGAGCTAAGATTAGAGATCTGAGGACTGCATTCTTCCCGCTGAAAGTTTTGTCATCCATTGTAATATTCCCTTTAGCTTTCTGTGAAGCATTTTCATTTCACTATAAACCAGAACTCCTATCTGACAGTAAAGGCCTATCTGCATTTGAAATTGAGAGATGCATTTTATATTTATATGCTTTTAGAATGCATTTGCTCACAGAGTATTTTCTTCTTTCTAGTTACAATTTCTTATTATCCCAAATCAGGCATTTCTGGATTCCTCTCAGTTGCTCTGGCCCAGATAACTTTCCCTGGAGCTGTTAGACAGGTGAACAGGAAAGAGACCGGGGCTCTCTCTAGAGGCTTTGCCAGGCCGCCAGTGGCTCCCAGAAGAGCTGGGAACAATAGTCCTGTCACTTGAGGCGGAGCGGTTCTGTGAACAGGATTGGTTGTCCCAGGTGGTTGATGTGAAAGAAGGACATTTGAGCAATATTTGTAACATTCTGTTACCTTCCAGTAGTTGGATTCTGGGGGTTTTCAGAAGCTGGGCGGTGCCTACCGGAGCTCCGTGAATAAGCTCTGAGGAATCTGAGTCCTGCCTTCTCTTTTCATGGACTCTTTCTAGGTGTTGAGGAGGTGTGTCGTCTGTGTGTAGTTTTATTTGCGCTACTTTGTTTAAAAGGTTGCTTTAGTGTTGACACTAGGGTCTTCAGAACAAATAAGATGTTTACAAACAAAGCACAGTCAATTGAA
>CAUYRH010016750.1:0-29888 GCA_963574655.1 Perodicticus potto | reverse complement strand
AGGGATCACGCTACCAGACCTGAGACTGTACTATAAATCAATAGTGATCAAAACAGCCTGGTACTGGCACAAAAACAGAGAGGTAGATATTTGGAATAGAATAGAGAACCAAGAGATAAACCCAACTTCTTACCGCTATTTGATCGACAAACCAATTAAAAACATTCAGTGGGGAAAAGACTCCCTATTCAACAAATAGTGCTGGGAAACCTGGTTGGCGACCTGTAGAAGATTGAAATTGAACCCTCATCTTTCACCACTAACGAAAATAGACTCACAATGGATTAAAAATTTAAACTTAAGACATGAAACTTTATATTCACTTTAAATGCTCAGCGTCTAGAATAATGCTTGACAGAGAAGAGGCGCCTATGAGGGTGTGCCTGTGTGTGGTGTGGGGTGTGTGTTTGTGTGTGTGTGTGTGTGTGTAAATGAGGAAAGAAATAAACCTAAGATCTATCAGAACTAATAATGGGAAGATTCAGATACATTGCCCACCATCAATAATTTTAGCACATTAGCTGAGTACAGTAAATAAAATTATCAAGCATTTGGATGAAAAGTACATGTTTATACTGAGAAAAATAAAAGGATATTTCAATAATGAACAAACATGAAGACATGGAGTTCTTGAACAGGGCAACTCAAGGTTTTAGAGAACTCTCAAGATATACTTCTAAGATACACAGTATTAATAAAAATTCCAGGGGAATTTTAGGTTGTTGGAGTTTTTTTTTTTTTTTAATGTTGACATAGTGATTCTAATTGACTGGAAAAATGCACTAAAGGAAGAATATCTCAGTGAAACCTGTAAAACATTTTCTCTGTATCAAGCAATTCTTTTTTTTTAAGGGGAAAAATACTAGTCTCATCTATAAAATTGCTTCTTTTTTCAAGACTCAAATGATATTCTCAATTGCCTCTTCCATATCACTTGACTACAATCTCACTTTCCATTTATTCTTTGGCATGAAAATTATTTTTTCCCTAATATCCTTCTGTTGAAGTTAAAATTCTTTAGTGTCTAGTTGTACTTTTAAAGATTTTTTTCATAAGTCGCACTTCTAGTAGGAGACTTGTCAAATAATTTGTAAGTTAAAATAATTTGTAAGGAATTTAGAAATGAGTCTATGCATAATTTAGGAATTAAATTAAATTCTCTTCCTCTTATGGGAAGAGAATTATCCTATTTGTAAAGAGATTAACACTTTGAACTTTCTTTGTGCCAGATACAGAACTAAGTGTCTTGCCTCCATTATCTGATGTAATCTTTAGAATAATCCACTATTTCAGTTAATCTTGGCAATGATCCTGTTTTTTACAACCTCAATTTCATGTCTAAGAAGAACGATGCTCATGGAGTTTAGGTTACACAGAGGCACACGAAAAATTTGAGATCAAATTACAGGCAGAATTTGAGATCAGGTCTGTGAATAATACTGACATCTTTTAGGCAAAACGTCCATAAGAGATACAATGAAATTCACAGAGAAAGAGTTGAACTTAATCCTTATCCTGAGAACTTCACAAATGCTGCTCCCATCTATTGCCTGCTTTGTTAATCAAGGACAGAACATCCATTTGTGGAAATCATCTATCAAGAAGTTAGATATTAGGATTATTTGCCTTCCAGGGTTCCTTTCATACATTTCCAACAAAAGGAAAATGTCATACTGCCAAGGTCTTGATTGGGTCAGGCAAACCCAACAGCAGCTGCTTCTTTTCTTGGTTCACATCTGTGTCTAATAATTCATGCTTGACTTTGATGTAATCATTAGCAAGTAACGGTTTCCCAAACCCAGGGTTTAATCCCAAGAATAAAGGTTCATGATTTGTATTTTTAAAAACTTAACCCATTTTCTCCTAAATCCCATTATCTCTCAACTACATGTAATTGAAGTAACTCAGCATCGGTATACAACCCTAATACCTACGGGCACTGTTGTGCAAGTATTCAATAAGCACTATCTCATACAAGGGTTACATTCGTTTTTGAGCACAAATAGTTACTCTCGAATTTATTCTTATAAAATTTTACCCTTTATGTCCTGCCTAATTGGCGACATTTTATTACCATGTGCTTTTATCCTAACTCTCTAGTCTTGTGTAAGCTTTGTATGATCCATAAATAGGAGAAACTCTATCTTATTAATTTAGTCAGAAAAATTTATTAAAAGCCCAGAATTTCCCTTGCACTGAAAGGTGCTAGAGATGAAAAGGTAAATTATTCCAGACCCTAAATCCATGTCAAAGAGAAGAAGAAAGTGTACAAATTAAAATAATCATAACTGTATATAACAAGCTATCATTTATGCCATCCTCTATTTCTCAGATACAAGGTCAAGGCCAGAATATAGGAGGGAGAGGATATGAAAAGACTGAAACCCTTCTGGAAAGTTTCTCAGAAGTACATACCACATTTTAGATCTATGTTTTTCTATGTGATTTCTGCACATTCATTTTAATCCATCTCCATGTCTTTATTCCACTGCACTCTTACTCTCCTGCCCAACATACGATAAAATAAATTGTCAATAGCTGCATAATGTTGACTCAAACAGGTCTTCAAAATGGCAAGACTGCAACCCTGTCTGTTTCTGGTATTCAGAAATTTTTCTCTTCAAATACAACTGGTGAGTATTATCCCAACTGCATAGCATTTGGTCTTTATTTCTCTGAATTATACCCAAAACAAATGTAAGAATCACTGGCACCTATACAATTCCATGGTCTTTCCAAGAAAAGTCACACTTGCAGTGATTAATGTCTTCTTATTATATTCTCTTAAAACATGTCTTCATTGTGCTCAGAATTCAAACTATAGGAGGCTTTTCATGTTTGGTTCAATGCTATATCCCACATATAGAAGACTGTCCTGCACAAGGTGGGAGCTCTTTCACCATTCATTGAAATAAATGAAGGAATTATTTCCTGCAGTATATTTGCTCCAGGGCATAAAATACTAGTTTATCTAATATTACTGCAATATACCCTCTTTTGCTTTGTGAAAATCAGAATTGTTGTTTCGGAAGACTCCAATTCAGTGGACTAAGGGTGGTAATCTCAGACTTGAATTCCAGATTATATAAAAGTTGATCAGACAACGCAAGCCCCCAGGGTGGGGAAGACTGTAGACTAGTAGACAAGCCACAGAAATCCAGGAGAACATCCTCCTCGCTGCCAGCTGTGAGCCCAATTCCAGGAGCAATAACAAATCTCATGCTTCCTTAATGAATCCACATATGCACCCTCGGAACTGCCATCTTAACAACTGAAGCAAAGTTATTTATTGAGGTGAAAGAAAAAGCAGGCAGTGGTACCAAAAGCTGCCTTTCAATCGATGTTTTCCTGATTTTTTCAAGGATTGTCAGATACATTGTGTGTAGTTGATAACTAGATTGACGCAACAGTTTCTCTTATATCTCGCCCGACTTACTTTTTCAGAAAAAAATCACAGAGGCGAATTGTCTTAAATCATCATCTGAATAAGAAACATGCACATCCAAACACCTTCATCTGTAGCAAGGGCTTAACTTCCTTACGGTGTTATCAGAAGTAGAGATTCAGGTTTCATTGGCATAAGGATGCTGCAACAGAAGTAACTCTGCTTATTTTTTTTTTTTTTTTGTAAAATTAACTCTGGTAACCTTGAACACAAACATGTTTTGCAGGTAGTAATGGTTTGCTTATTTTCCTCAGAGTGTTTGCAGAAAGGATTTTTGCTCACTCTGGCCTATTTCTTTTCTTTTCTTTCTTTCTTTTTTTTTTTTTTTGTAGAGACAGAGTCTCATTTTGTCGCCCTCGGTAGAGTATCGTGGCATCACAGCTCACAGCAACCTCCAACTCCTGGGCTTAGGCGATTCTCTGGCCTCACCCTCCCGAGTAGCTGGGACTATAGGTGCCCACCACAACGCCAGGCTATTTTGTTGTTGCAGTTTGGCTGGGGCTGGTTTTGAATCCACCACCTTCGGTATATGGGGCTGGCGTCTACCCACTGAGCCACAGGAGCCGCCCACTTTGTCCTATTTCTAAAGGAGAAATAATCTTACAGAGGAATACCCTGTAATTTTGTTCACTTGCAAATTTTGTAAAATATTCAAGAAGCACCACCAGCAGTTGCTGTTCAGATTTTCAGCCCCCCTCAGTAACCAGTTTCTGACACAAGCCCATCCAGGGCTGCAGACTTCGGTTCAGAGCACCCAGTCCTCACCCTTCCTTTTGTGTTATGAAAATACTTTCCCTTCAGAAGAAGAGGAAGGGTAACAGGAGCTAAAGAGGACGCCTTCCTCCCCTCTCCTTTGTCACCTCATAACACGAGTGAGGATCAACCCTTTTTCAATTTTTAAAATATTTGAACCTTTTTCATCCCACATAATTAAATCTGACATACCTTTTGTAGGTACTTACCAAGAGACTATTTCTTTCTTAAAATTGATTCTGACTTTCCATATTATAGATGGGAAGCTCGGAATGTGAACCACTCCCTCTCCGTCCCTGGGAGCTGTCTAGGGACTCTCCTCTCATTTCAGTGAACTCTTCACTCCTAAATTGTCACCACAACCTGGGATACATTCCAGTCCTTCCTGGAAATCAGTTCTGAAAGTCTGCTCCAAGCTCATAGACAACAGATTTAATCAATGTTTTCTTTGAAAGATACTATTTTGTTATACTATGTATAATTATAATATGAGAGATTATTTTGTTTTGTATTTACAAAAAAAAATGGGAAATAAATAAAATAATAGAAAGAAGTTATATGCATTATTTAAAAATAATATAACCAAACCAATTATTTGAAAAAAGCCTTGTATAAAACGTTACAACTGTGTGATAGGTTTTTTTTTTTAATCCATATCCTTGGGCTCATTGTCAGGTTTCAAATACAGTTTTGTAAATAATACTACAACTCAGAGGCCCAGTTTGAGGGCACTGAGAGCTTTGAAGTGGTATAGTGAAACATTCTGATATCAGAATTTCTGATTTATTAGTGCTACTACTTACTTATTTTTCTTTTAGCAACATATTGAGTTCCCTGGGCTTTGTTTTATTTTTTTCTAATTTCAGATTAATATGAAGGTACATATGGTAAGGTTACATTGGTTACATTTGTAAGGTGAAGTCCAAGGAAGTGTGCCATTTACCCCTGTATCGTACCCATTAGGTGGGAACTTAGCAAACCCAACACCCCTCCTTCCTGAATTTGCCTGTGTTTTTTTCTTAGGTGAGCCTGTAGTTGTTAATCTACCAGTTTCAACTTAATATCAAGTACATAGGATGCTGGGTTTCCCATTCTTGTGATGCTTAGGAGAATGTTCTCTAAATCCTTCCTAGTAAATACTAAAGATACAAAGTCTCCATCTTTTATGACAGTGTAGTATTCCATGATACACACACCACAGTTTGTTAATCCATTCGTGAGTCGATGGGCACTTGGGTAGTTTCCATATCTTTATGATTATGAACTGAGCTACTATAAACATTAGAGTGCAGATGTCCTTATGATAAAATGACTTTTTTTTCTTTTGGGTAGATATCTGGGCTTCATTTTCTTATCTGCTATGATATGAATGTTGCTAATATGCCAAAATTCATATGTTTAAACCTAACATTCAATACGTCACTATGAACAAGTGGGTCCTTTTGAGGTCATTGGATCATGAGGGCTCTACCCTTATGCATGAGGTTAGTGTATTTATAAAAGGTCAAGGGAGACAATAGGCTCTTCCTACCACATGAGGACACCACGTATCCATCTGTGAAGCAGAAAATGAGCCCTCGCTAGACATTGAATCTATTAGCACCTTGATATTGGACTTTCTAACCTCTAGAACTATGAGCAATAAATTTATGTTATTTATAAATTACCCAGTTTAAGGTATTTTGTTATAGCAACACAAATGGACTAAGGCCTGAAGGGACTATGACATCATCTATAAAGCATTTTTAGAAAGCATCCTTAAAGATATAAAGTATGTTAACGTTGATTATTAAATTATGAAAAACTACACAATTGTTCTTTTGGTGCTCTCAGAAAATTTACACTTTCAAGTATTAAGTATCTTCCTTACATTCAAATTCACTTATAAATTGGTTGTTTTTCTTTTTGGCATGTTTTTGTTTCTTTTAATATAAGTTTTAGAATTATTCTCTGCCAATTTATAAGAAAAAATCCCACATGGTTTGATCGCCGTTGTGTTAAATCTGTAGACCAGTTCAGTCTTGTAAACACTGACATTACCACACCACTGAGCCTTCTAATACACAAACATGGTATCCATCTGTTATACCTTCTTGATTTATTTCATCAGTATTTTGTTGTGTATTTATTTTGTAATATGTCTATTTATTTCATGCATTAGTGTGATAGGTAATTGTTTTATTTTATTTCAATGTCTAATTATTCATTGCTAGCATATAGAAAAATAATTGGATTTGGATATTGATCCTTTAACTGACCATCTTGCTAAACTCACTTTTTTGCTTCAGTATCTTTTCGTATGTTCTTAAGATTTACAAGTAGACAACTTTAGAAAAGTAGTTTTCTTCTTTAAATGTTTCTTCCTCCACATCCTCTTCTTTTTCCAATTACATGTATTTTCCAATTTCCAAAGGGTATTTCCAATTTCCAATACGTACAATAAGTATACATATTATTTCATGTTTGTTGACATGGTGGTTAGTTTAGGAGAGAATGGAAGTAGTATTGACTGTTGTTTATGCTTAATCTTTAGTCAGAGGTGGACACTCAGTCCCTGGGTCACATGGGTAAGGCCGTCCCAGTTATCTTACCCTGTAGCTGGCTGTAGCCCCAGACCCAGTCTCTTTGCCTCGTCCCCACTGGTTAGGTTGTTTTGTTTTACTTTTTTCTATTTCCCAAGATGCAATAGGCTTCACCTGTGTTCTAAAACCAGACTCTCTTTTCCTTCCCAAAATGTTTTAATGCTCTATTTTTCTGGAGAAATGGGGGGAACAGGGCTTCATGTTTCACTTTCTCACCATCCTTTACTTCAGGGGTAAGGATTCTTTTCTAGGACTCTCATCCTGTTTCTCATCTTGTTTGTGAACACTGGCTAAGGTCCATGAAGACAATCCTAAAAGTAGAATTAATTTTAGTTCTACAGGTAGTTCTATATCCCCTTTTTATATTTTTCTATACTTTTTAATTCATTAAGCTCTTTAGCTGAATTCTTAAGTAGTACCAGTGTCTGGCATCATCTTCCCCAAGGGAGCAAATGCTCACCTCTCATCTTTCCTTGGAGGCAACTGACTTTCCTCAAATTTTGGATTAGTTGGATGCTCTGAAACCTTAGCTTTCTCATGGGTTCAATAAGAAAAGTTGTAATTAACTTGATTTATTCATTCCAAACGTGTGTGTGTGTATATATATATATATATATATATATATATCAAAATATCACAGTGTAACCTACCAGTATACACGTTTTTATTTGTCAATTAAATATTAATGAATTAATGTTACAATTTTTTAAAAGTGGTGAATCTCCTGATTGTCTAGATTGTTCTTGCTGTTGTGTGATTTTTGGAAGTGTGTAGTAAGGCTCTTTCTAAGCTGAAGCCAGAACTCACCATAAACTGGATTTTGACGACCTTAAAACATGTTCACTTTAAAAACAAAACAAAATCAACAAAAAAAAAATAACAAACAAATAATAATTTTTCATTTAACATAGTCTTTCCTTATGCAGGTTCATTTCTTACCACTCTTAAAGACCTAGATATCTTAACAGTTGATTATTCTCATTGGCTGTAATTCATGTCAGACCCACACGACACAAATCCAGAGCAATCTGCCATGTGTCCCATTTGGCACTGAAATAAATGATAAGATCACTATTAAAATTATTGCACACAAGCTTGGCACTCATAGCACAGTGGTTACGGCACAAGCCACATGCATTGAGGCTGCCTGGTTGGGACCCAGCCTGGGCCAGCTAAACGACAATGACAACTGCAACAAAAAATAGCTGGGCATTGTGGCGGACGCCTGTAGTCCCAGCTACTCCAGAGGCTGAAGCAAGAGAATCACTTAAGTCCAAGAGTTTGAGGTTGCTCTTCTTTGACAGCAGAGCCTTACTATACACTTCTACCGAGGGCAACAGTTTGAGACTCTGTCTCAAAAAATAATAATAATAATTATTATTATTATTATTACACATAGTGGACACTTTGTATTCCAATCTTGTTTGACCTCTGCAACCTACAGTGAATTTCATTAGTTCCTTCTTCACAAACTCTTCCCCTACCTTCCTGATACCAGTCTCCAAGTTCTGTATCTATAGCTCTGGTTGTAACTGCTGAGTTTCTTTTTCAAGCTAATTATCTTCCTCCAAGACATCAAGTTTTGGAATCCTGACGGCTCCAATGAGGGATCCTGTTTAATTCTCACTCATTTACTCCTATGGCTTCAACTCCTTTCTCTACATCAAAGGCTTCTGAATCTATATATCCAACGTAGGTTTCTAGAGTCCTTGTTCTAATTTCCAGTCGGCATCTGTAACTTAAAATGCCTGTAACTGAATTTATGCTCTTTATCCTCACTCAGCAATGAATTCCCATTGAGCTATCCCCACACGCTAGAATCCTTGGAGTTACACTCAGCACTCACCCCCTCTCACACTTCCATATCTTCCAAACAACAATGTGCCATTCATTCTTCTTCCTAATTAACTTAGTCTCTGTCCTGTTCTCTATGTAACTTTTGAACCACATTGCATACCATGAGGCTCCCTGCCTCCCCTCCAGTTTGAGTCAGGCAAGTCACCCATTAGTGTGTCAAAAGCATCGTTCTCCCCGACTTATGCAGCCTTTACCCATCTTCCTTCTTTTGCATATTGTATGATCTTCCCTTTGGCCTAACTGCTTAATTTTTATAATCTAAATGAATTTCATCAGTTAATGAAAGTTTTTCTGGACCCCAAATCAAGTTTTCATATGCTTCCCTAGAAACATAAAAGTTTCTACAGAGAAAATATTGTAATCTGTAATTGAACACTTCAATTGTGTGATTAATAAATTCATGTAGTGTAAGCTCCAAGAAGGAAACCTAGAATCACTGTTGAGAATTACTTAAGATGGAATTTGCAGTGATTATCACAGAATCTAACAAATATATAGTGTTCAATACATGCTTGTTAAATGAATGAAGTTCATACCCAACGTACATAAAGAACTCATTTTGGCCATAATAACTTGGAAAGCAATGTAAATCCAAAATAAAGGGATTTATTCTTGAGAATTCTGAAGTAGCTACATGTCATTAACCCTAAAGTGTTACAGTGGATCTGCGTACACAGCCCAAGTGTCAGCAAACCACAATCCTTGGGATGAAGGACATGACCATTCATTTGCCCTTTGTACAATGTTGTTTTTGCACTGCCACAAAAAGGTCGAGAAGCTAGAATAGAGATCATATGATCCAACAAACTGGTGGTGTTTACCATCTGACCCTTTATAGAAAAGTTTGCCAACTCTTGCCTTTGTCCATCAATGCAATAAATATAAACTGGCATAAGTAAGTTTATTATGTTATAATCCACGACAGTCATTAGATATTGAAAGATCTCATTATTAAGGTTTTCCATCCCCTGAATTACCATGTCTTTCTGAGAAAGTGGCTTCTGCACTTATCTACTTGCCATTAAAACTGGACATTGAAGCAGCAGGAAGTGTTTTTATAACCAGAGTACAAAACATATTCTTTTTGGCCCCTATTCTACAACACCTGATTTCCTTCCTCTTGATGCTCAGAATCTTTTGATTTTGTCAGCATCTCCTTTTCTTACCTGTTGGTCTTTTGAGACAATAAGGAGCCCGCAGTGACTTGGTAGAAGCCATAACTTGAAGTAAAAAGGAACTCTTGCAGTCTGGTGGACAAAAGCATCCCTCCTTTGGGAAGCAGAACATGTAGACAACAGAAACTAAAATCCTGTGGACCACAAGAACTAAAACTCCAAGTAGGAACAATGCCTTTTTACCCACTCTTATTTCTGGCCCTCACGCCTTCTGCAGAATGAGCCCCCAGTGCCACAAAATAGCCATGGATTTAAGGCACATAGAATATCCTGAGGTTGATGACAACTTTCAGTCTCATAGCATCATTTTATCTGAATTATATGTTGTATTATTACCCTACCAGGCTAACATGCTCTGGCTGGTGTTGCCTGTGGTAGGAACAATGGATTTCCCTGATCATATACTCCCTGCCTCATCTCCTTTGCCATAAAATGGGTTTCTAATTCTTAAGAAATTGTGTGTGGAATCCAATATCTGGGGATTAAAACTCAGTGTCCCCAAGAACTTGTAAAATTAATCAATTTTCCACCAGTCTTCTTGTCGGTCACCCATAATAGTTCTAAATTGGAGACTAGTGCTAATAGACACTGTGGAAGGTGGATTGGTCAAAGAACAGGGTAGTAACTGGATCAATCTCAGTGAGTGGGAGTTCCTGCTAATGTGCCCGTTTCATGGGTTTCTATTTGTAGTTAACATCTCTGCCACCATGGTCATTGGTGTATTCATTGCACCAAAAACGAAGTGGGTAATGACAAGCATGGTTGATGTCAGTTGCCCAAGTGACTCTGTCTACTTGATTGCTTGAGACATTTGTGATTGCTTTCTGGTATATGCCAACAATAGTACAAAGATCTTCATGGTCTACATTGACTCTAATAAGCTTATTGCAAGCCTCTTATTTAGGACTTCTTGTCCCCAACCTTTCAACTCTTCTCCTTTCCATCTTCTGAAAGGTAAACCATTTTGTACCATCTGTCAGCCTATGAAAATCCATATTTGGGGCCATTTTTCTTTCCCTGTAAAGTTAAGATCAGCTGCACTGCCAAAAATTTTGTGTTCACCACTACCTCACAGGTCAACTCCCTAGTAGGATTGCAAAATTAGTCGTCTATTTTCAGATAACACTAAAATGTTAGCCAACCACCCATGAATCAAACTTGGCCCTTCCTTTTTCTACCAGTTATTCATGGGGTAGACTTCATGCAACCATAAGATGGAGTTAAGAGAGAGGCCAGTATGATATTGATTAACAGGTGGGGGTCTGGGTCACTGTGAGGAACTTATGCCTCTGGTCCTGCTCATGCCTGATTCCTAATGTGCTCCTTCCATTCCTGATGATTTGCTGCAAGGGCTCCCATCTTCAGAACTTAGTAGGTCTGATAGAATCATTCTTTGTCCATATGGTCACTTGATAACCCATAACATTCCATCTCTACTAGGAACTGATAGGACACCAAGAGCTTATTTTTACATGGTAAAAACCTGCATGTTACAAGTGATATGGCTTTGCCTTAGAACCCTAAGAGTTCTATGTTGTAATTCTTCTTTTGAGGCTGGTCATAAAACCCACATAATATCTGTTTTTCACCATGAATATCTCTAAAATCTCTTCCTGATTTTATGGCCCAAGCATCAGTTCTCATTGTCCCCCAACTTGAACCTGCTACAGAATTCTTTCCCTCTCTGGGTCCAGTTAAGGGATGGCAGACCTCCATGTCACCAAGTGAATGGGTTAGAACAGTGAGGAATATGCTGCCTCCTGATCAATGACATGCTTCAAGCATCATACTTTGGGGGCAGGAGGGGTTTAATGCAATAAGGCATGTTTATTAGGAGAGGATATCTCAGCATGCCTCAGCCCAATAGATAGCAAAGTACTTAATGTAACTGGCAGGCCCCAAAGTCTGGGAAGGTTTATATCTTCTCAGATGTGTTTTACCAAGGCTTCCCATATACTTGTCATATCTTGTTTATCCAGTATAACTAACATGATGGCAGCAATTGAGTGGAACAACGTGTTGTTCTGCAGAATATCTAAAATGTCCAAGTCCTTTTAAGCTACATTATGAGTGGAGGGAAGGAGAGCAAAGTAGTTCATATTGCATACTGATTCATAACCAGAGTCCAGCAATCTTTGAAAGGGCTATAGATTCCCTTTCCCCAATGCATCCTTACATGAAAAAGACAATAGATGGCTTGGGGATATGGAAGGAATCATACTTGGTGAATTTGCTGTGTTATTGCAAAGTTCCTCCTCAGAGTTTCAACCTTTCCTTCAATAATTAGGTTCTGAGTCTGGGAACTTATTTAAACCTGTATGTAGGAATATGACTTTTGATTTTGACTGTACATGTAGAAATTACCTGTAAGTGGATAATCTTCTGGATCCTCTCATGAAATAGTCAGCTGGTGAGTGCTTTCCTCTTCCATGGGATATGCACTCTGGAATGTCTACTTCTGACTACTTCCTCAACCATCTGACTTTCCTGCTTCACTAATTCTGAACTATTGTTCTTGCTGAATTTCAAAGAGTCATTCTAGTGACACATTAGTGCCATCATCAGGAGCCCTGAGTGTTACATCTTGTATCTTAGTACTCCTATTTCTGTATATGTGCCCTCATTTAAATTACTATTCTGTTGTTTTCTTTTTAATCACCATCTCAGGACTCCACTCCATATATGCTCTCTCAGCTTTTTCTGGCAAATAAGGCACATTGTGGACATATTCTAAAGCCCCTTTAATCTATAATACTTATTTTCCCTTAGAAAGTCTAGCATCTCCTCATTGATACTGTGTTAATATTTGACATTGTTATTTGTCTTGTCACCAGCAAAAAAAGATAAAGTTGATGCTAGGAGTGAGTTGAGCATGGTCTAATGCGAGTATTTCCATGTCTTCAAGCAAGAGAGCAGGGCCAGAACTAGGGTGAGAACAACGAGGCACCGAGGGGACCCTGGGTCCTGATGGACCCTTCACTTGCACAACTTTGAGAAAGACTGTCTGCTGAACCAAGCCCAATAAGCACCTCACTCACCTCCCATAGCCGCAGCTGTGCAAGAACAGAAGTACTGTCCTCTCACCAGGTGGTGTGTGCATGTCACTTTTGCAAGCCTAATGGGTTCAGTAGAATCTAAAAAATGAAGCGTCTCAGCTGCAACTCCCAAGTATCTCCTTCTCAAGCTTCACAGCCCTACTCCTTCCTTAGACTCTTAAGTTTGGTATTAAAAAAAACTCCAGGACTGAGAGTTTAACCTCTAAAGCTGTGCTATTTTATGATTAAATCATGACACACAGCCACCATTTTGTGTCCTCCAGCTGCAAGAATTTAAAGCTTCCTTAAATACTATTAAAAACATTCTGCTTTCAGTATTTTTTGACATGATGATTTGTCACCCACCCTCTTTCATTTTCCCTCTTCAAGGAATCAATGATACTCAGCAAGAGTCATTCATTTCCATTGTCTATAAGGGCAGTTTCTCTTATATTTCTCAAATGCTAGAGATATCACACCAATATACAAGTTTCTTTTCTCTTGCATCCATGTAAATTAACCACCAAAGAACAGCTCAGCAGTTTGGCCTTAGAAAAGGTCAGGCACTTTCCACGTCCCACTTACCATCAGAGATGGAGTCCCCAGTGCCAGCCAAGGGCTGAGTAGTATAGCTTTAAAGTCTACATATCTACTCTTACTCCCTCTTGGTATCAACTATCTTATGTCAGGTTCCCCAGAAAAGTAACTAAGGTGGAGAACTTCATGCAGAATTAGCCAAGTGTATTCCTGGGAGCACTATTTCCAAAGCAAAGATTACACACAGGGAGAAATTGTTAAGATGTAAATTGACCTTGAGGGATATCACCTTAAAGAAGGCAGGTCCCTGGGGCTGAAGGTAATCTTTAAGAACAGAGTTTTGAGTCATCAAATCCACCTATCTTCAACAGCAACTGAAGTATAAATATGTTGATTCTGAAGATGGAATCTGGGCAGACCGCCTTGATTTCTACTACAGGGAATGTTTTATTTTACATGAGATTACATTTTTCATAATTTTACTTTTTGGGAGGGAGAAAAAGAGTTTATATTTACAGACAACAACTAAAAATTTTGTGAACTTTGAGGCAAATATATGGGCAATAGAAAAACATTTTTCAAGTGTCAAAACACATAATTTTTAACAATTGAAAGACAATTTTGTGTACAAGAGGGTGCCTGTGCTTGTGAACTTTCCAGTAGGTTTTGAATGGGAACATATTTTAAGTAATAATGTCACAGTGTTCTAAACAACTAGAATGTGTGCATAAAATGTGAAACAACACCTCAGCTGTGGTCTCCTTCTAACATAACAAATCTGTACATTAGGTAGACAGATTGATAGTTCCTTAACTGATTTCTAGTTTGGCTGAATCAAATTTCTTTCAATCTGGCCGATAGCTCACACTAAGCACATAGGGCTACAGATTGTTCCAATCCATGACTGTGCTTCTGCAAAACTAGAGGTCATAATGTTGGATAAAGTTGAAACATTCTGTCTTGAGTTTTTCACCTCCAAATCTAACGATTACTACCATCAATATGCCAGGCTATTTTAAAAAATAGACTAGCGTCATTGCAAATATGTTGTTTTTGAAAAACAGAAAAAGAAATCCCTCCAAAACTGGATTCCTTGCTTTTTCTTAACCCTCTGTAAACCATTCTTTCTCAGAAAGAATGCTTAAATAATACTCAGGAAAAACTAAGAACTCTTGTCTTTGAAATCTTTCCCTAGCCCAGAGTTAGTGAGATTAACTAAGACTAAATAACTGATAACAGTTCTTAGCCTGTACAAAGAGATCAATAATTACAGGAAGCCCCTCCTTAAAAAAAAGAAAAAAATGTTTGTCTAACTGACATATTAATCAGTATCTCCTAATAGTTACCCAAGAGTGGGATGAAACTTCTATGATTAAACTGTAGTCTTCTTTTCTGAATTCAGAACCAATTAAGAAATAGAAGGAGGCATCAGATGGAGATCAAAATATCAGCTTTATTGAGTGACTCATGATTTGGATATGTGACATTGATCAGTCCAATGGGCTTTCTGTTACTCCATGCTCAACTTGGATTCATTCACTACCTAGTTTCAGGGAAGAAAGGCCTCGCCCCAGTTGCCTGATAGCAGGAACATGAAATAAAACAGATCCATGCTGGGGCAGTGAGACCTTCAGGAGTGAAAGTACAGACTCTAAGACCACAGCAGAGTCACACCTTTGCTTTGCCCAACAGGAACCACATCAAAAAATTTTGGACTCCTGCCATCATTAATACCAAAGTCACAGTTTCTCCCCCAAAGTGAAGGAGTGCACGAAAAAACTTTAAATGCCAAAGTGTTACTTCAGTACTGTTCCCACCTGCAAAATAATAGTTTTTTCATAAGACAACAAGAAAAAGTAAGGTTTTTCCTGGAAAAATCCAAGAAATAGACCTGTCATTTGCTTCTAATACTGAGATAGAATATCTCTGAGTATCCATGCAACAATAAATTAGAAATATTACAGAGTATATGATGAGTAGCAAGTGGAAGAAAGATAAAATTTTCAAATAGGAGAACTAATAACCTATTATCATTCTACCTGCTATGCTATTTGTATTACTTTTTTCGTGACTTGTAATTTAAAAAAAAAAAAAAAAAGCTATTCCCAAGGCAGAAAAATGTGCTGTGATTTTAACATTAACTACAAGTTGCAGGTGCATATTTAAATGTTATCCTGCTGGAAAAATAACACAAAAAAACTGAACTAACCTAGTATATGAGGTAAATTATAAATGCCTGACAGATGCAACATAAGCAAGTTAGAAAATTCCATGGTTTATTAAAAAACATGTCCATGTATTTGAGTAGACTAATGGGACCTGATGTAATGTTAAATTAAAAATAAGTAATTTGAACCAATAAAAATAGTTACTTAAAAGTATACTAAAAAAGTAGAATAATCATAATAAAAATATCGTGGAAAGCTGTTTTACTGATGTAGTCAAAATGATTTTAGCCAAGTTTACTGTGAGACATAGGAAGGAAAAGATATCAACAAAGACCAAACTTAATATAGTGAGCTTTGCTCTTGGGGAGGTCAGGATTTCAATGTGGACTTCAGGAGACATTTACTAGGAAGTGTCTTCATTACTGTAGAAGAAAGACCCAAATTTGCCCTCCAGAATGAAACATAAGTTACATAGTGACTTTTAAATTGGATCTAACGTAGATAGCCATCCTCTAAGACTTTTTCATCTGCAACTATGTAGACAGTTAACTCTATTGTTTTAAACATTTGTTTATTGTATTAGAATTACAAGTGTAGAAAGAAGCTGTGAAAGTAATTGGAATGCTCATTTATTCTGGTGGGAATGCAAACTCGTACAGCCACTTGGAATCCAGTTTATCAGTTGCTTGAAAAAATAAAAGTATTCTTACCATATAATTCAGCAGTCACACTGCTGGATAGTTATCCAAATCAGTCAAAAATTTACATTCACACAAAAACTTGCACGTGAATGTTTTTAGCATCAGAGAATTGTCAAAACTGAAAGTAACTCACATGTCTCTTAGGACTGATACTGATAAACGAACTGTGGTATATCCTTACGATGGGGCATTATTCAGCTATAAAAATAATGAGTAGTTATGAAGTCACAAAAACACATGGAAAATTCAGAACCAATTAAGAAATAGAAAGAGGCATCAGATGGTGTATCAAATTTTTTCACATTGCAGAACAAAAGAAGTCAATCTATAGAGTCTACATGCTATATAATTCCAGGTTTATGACATTCTGGAAAAGGCAAAATTATGAGACAGTAGAAGATTAGTGGTTACTATGGACTCAGACAAAGGAGGAATGAATAGAGGGAGCAAGTGGAATTTTTATGGGAAACAGACAATTTGGAATGCTACCAGAGAGGTGGCTATATGACATTTTGCATTTGTTAAAATCCATAGAATGCCCAACACAAAAATGAGTCCTAAGATAAACTAAAAGTCAGTGTTCATTCACCAATTGTAGCAAATGTACCCCATAAGTGCAATGTGTTATTGGTAGCAACAGGGAAACTAGGTGACAGGTAGAAGATATATGGGTACTATCTGTACTACCTGCTTACTTTTTTCTGTAAACCTAAAATTGCTATTAAAAAAAAAAGTCTAGTAAGTTTTTAAAAGCATCTATGAAAACATTCCATCATAATTCAGTATTTTCCTTTTTCAAAGAAACATGGATAACCTTTCACTTCTTCTATAGATTTTGTCTTGCTCTCATATTCTTTCTGTTTATTATATTCAAGTCATATTTTCTTATTCTCAGATTCACAAGAATAAATAAAAGGAATATAATAGTTCTTACAAATAAAAATTAATTGATTTTTCTTCTCCAACCCAAAAGCTGTGTGCTACCCTCTATGAAGTCTGGTGAGCTGTTCTTAAGAAGCCACTTCATTGAGCAGATACAATGCTCAAAGTGACATTCAGGGACAGTCAGGGAGAAGTTCAGTGTATTGGCAATCCGAAGTGCTTTGGGAGGATCTGGACTGATTTTATACCAGGGGTTGTGGGTGTGGTATGTGCCAAGATCTTCTACACTTTCTCAGAGATTCACAGTTATGAAAATATAATGGAGTGGAATCAATTGTCATGCCTCCCATTAAGACGAGAGTGACAGAGAGACTTCCAAAAGAACATCCGTTTGAGGGTACAAAATATGATGCTTGGGGATGAATCTTGGTATTGAGCTGGAAGTGAGGAGGGGAGAGTGATGTGGGTCTAAAATGTGCTTGATGTTGGAACTGATCCTTTCTTAACCTTGAAAAGACTCAATGTTAGACTTGAAAAAGTGAACTAGTAAAGCTGTCATCCTTGGTCCAAAAGCCCATGAGGGTATTAATTCTCCTAAACCAAACATTACTGAGGGGCTGTTCTCCCTTGATGAACTATAGCAACTAGAAGACTTAGCAGGCACACAGCGGCTTTTCCTTCCTACAGCTAGAATCTCTGCCACCAACTGCCCATGATCAGACAGAAGTCTCACTAATGCTTGGTCTTGTATTCTCTGGGTGTGGTTGGCTCAAGTTGGGTGTGGGACAGGAGGTGGGAGGATTGCTTGAGGCCAGGAATTCAAGGCTGCAGTGAGATAACGATCAGGCCTGTGAGGAGCCACTGCACTCCATCCTGGACAACATAAAGAGATAAATCCTTACTTCTAAGTAGAGTTGGCTGAAATATTGACTAAGCATTGACCTGAGGTGGGGGGCATTCATCATTTTAGCAGGAAACACTTTCTTCATTAGGACATAGGCTTGAAAAATTAGGAACGGTAAAAAAAGTGCTGCAAACATGACAAGATTTTCCTTAGCAACCGTGGTAGTGTCTGGAAAATGAAATTCATCTGAAGCTAGAAACCAGGGTCCATTGAGAACTATTTCTATTCAGCAAATAACATCCCTTAGCAATTAGTGCAAGAAAGTATTTCTAAATTAGACTGGGCTCCTTGGGCATTTAAGGAAAAGATTGGGTCTTTGGAAGTATCTTGAATGGACTTTCCAGTCTTATAGCTGGAGAAAACTCAAGGACTGCCTCTGGGATTGGACGCTTCACCCTCCTCTAAAGAAAGATGATCCATGATGCACCAGAATAGACCTGCATTCTGAGTGTTAATATGTAATGCAGGTGCACGAATTTAAGACAAAATTTACAGATTGAATAGACTGTCTACTTTTAATCACTAATTAAATCAGGGGCATAGTTTTTATTGGAGGGTTTTCATTTAAATGTTCCTATTATCTGTGATTGACTCGCTCACTACCTCCCTCAAACCACATAGAAGACAAATATATCCTGGTAAATAAAACGAGTTACATGTCTGTCTAAAATTAAAATCAAGTCAAAAAAAAGAACAGATCAGTGAGGAAGAATTGAGATCAAAAAGTTCTGTGTGGTCTGGGGGCTCAAAGGTAAAACATAGGACTTAAGAGATAAATAGCCAGGAATGAACCTGGGTGTGGATCCTGAGCCAAGAACAAATGAGGTTAATTAAACTACATTTGCAATATTTCACTTTCATTCTGAGGATAATTAACCACATTTATCCGCAATGATTCATGAGACCCAAAGACATACTTTTACATCCTCAATCAATCAGGTTCTCATTAGTACGCAATTTGGAATAAGCTAAATAGATACAGGAAGGCAGCGGAAAGGATCAAAGCAGAACATCCACACAAACCTTTTTTCTTATTTGTAACAATTTACTCTCCTTCCACTGAACACCTGAAGCTGTCAGTGACATCCACACTGGGTATTAATCCTGCAGATCTCCTCAGAACCCTAATGGACTCAGGGTGTTTAGGAAAACTTGGACTTCCAAACCTATTCGTTCAGGTCCTGGCAGCAGAATAAAGCAGAGCTGTACCTGGCTAGCTGGGAAGTCTTAAGACTGTTGTCAATTCTCTCCGGGTTTTAAGCTCCTCATTTGATGAAGGTATTGGACTGAGTAGTGATTTATAAGATAATTTCCAGTTTCAGTGTTCTGTGATATTTGGAACATAATCCAGGCCTTTGATTCTGCCAAGATTCAGTTTTTTTTTAACTCTGAAATGAATCCAGATTTCCCTTTATTTTTTCTTTCCCACTATCCTCCCAAATTACGTTGTTTTTTTCTTCGCTGGCTGAGCTACTAAAGAGATACACCACTGCACAACGTAGTTCTGAAGATAATTATTCAAATTTTCCAATAGAAATCACATATTTATATATTTAAGAAGTACTTGAGAAGCAGTATTCCAGATATTAATAAAAAACTTTTAGTAACTTTATGAATATATAAATTAAAATAATTGAAAATAAAATGATTTAACCTAATCATAAGAGAATGCAATTATTCTAAATAGATTAAAAGATGTCATATGTTATTCATAAATGTTAATCATTTACTGATAATTATTATTTAATGAACACCAATAAAACACAATAATTTTGAAGTTCAATCCTGGCTTTAATATGAATAAGGGAAGTGATAGCTATAAATAAAACAGAACAAACGAACAAAAAACAACACACAGACTGTAAATGTCTTAACTACACATGAAACTTCTTGGAGATTTTCAGTCCAAAAAAATGTGTTTATCTAATTTTTAGCAATTCATTTATCATAAATCAGAGTGTTCCTTCTGAAAGAACAAGTAATTAATGGAATGAAAATTTGTCTGTTCTAGATGCAAGCAATGCGAAAATAAACATAATCCTGCCTCTAATTCTCCATAAGAAAGTTCCCATCACTTTTGGTCTGGTTTCCAGGGGCCATGACATAATTTTCATAAGTTCCTTCCCCAAATACACAGATCACCTTTGCTTTCTCTAGATTTAAGAATGTGAATTTTCTCTTAGATTGAACAAGGTCTCAAACCATGAGTGAACTTCCGGTGTCCCCCAGCTTAAAGGTAAATCATCAATTAAAACTTTACATTGTTGTTTATAAACTATGATTGGACCCCATTAATGTATTCAACACTATACTCCCCCATACTAGGTTGAATATTGTGTCCCCAAGATTGATGTCACCCAGAAATTCAGAATGTGAACTTGTTTGGAAATAGAAATTTTGTAGGTGTAACAAATTAAGGTTAAACTGGATGAAAAGGGGCCCTAAGTCCAACATGACTACTTTCCTTATAAAACAAAAATTTGGACATAGAAACACAGACATAAAGGGAATGTAGCCATGTGAAGACAGAGGCAGAGTTTGAAGTGATGGGACTGAAGCCAGGGAACACCAGGGGTGCTGGCCAGCAGCAGAAACTAGGGAGGGACAAGGCAAGATTCTTCCCTAAGAGCTTTCAGAAAGAGCATGAGCCTCTGACACTTTAGTTTGGGATTTCCAGGCTCCAGAAATGTGAGAGAATAAATTTATTCTGTTTTAAGCTACTCAGTTTTCAGTACTTTCTAATACACTAATAATATACACTCACTTAATGAATTAATAAATGCCCAATTATTCAACTAAGGGTAATTTTCCAAGTTTCAAAATTGTAAAACATTCACTAAGAAAGTATATAAAAACAAAAAAAAATAGAAAACATATGAGGACTGACAATTAAGTTCATGAACTTGCCACTGTGTGCTTACATTGGCATCACTGTACAAATAGCTAGGTCGGGTTTCGCAACTTTTGTATACCTTGATAATCAGAAAATTCATAAGAAGTTTAAATTATAGCCAGGCATTTTGGTGGGCGCCTGTAGTCCCAGCTGCTTGGGAGGCTGAGGCAAGACAATCACTTAAGCCCAAGAGTTAGAGGTTGCTGTGAGCTGTAATAGCACAGCACTCTACAGAAGGCAACATAGTGAGACTGTCTCAAGAAAAAATAAAACGTAGTTTAAATTAAAGCTATTATTTAGCACTAGTTATTGTTCTATTGTCTCTATTATATTGTGTCATTAAATAATATTTTAAATTATTGTCAATACACTAATAATTTAATGACAGACAGAACAGGCTTAGAAAAGATTTCTCTAAAAATGATTTTTATTTCTTTTAATTTTTATTATTAAATCATAGCTATGTACCTTAGTGCAATCAAGGGGTACAATGTGCTGGTTTCATATACAATCTGATATTTTCATCAAACTGATTAACATAGCCTTCATGGCATTTTCTTAGAAATTGTACGAAGGCATTTGTATTCTGCTTTTAGTAAGGTTCACCTGTACCCTTCTAAGATGCACTGTAGGTGTGGCCCCACCCAACCTCACCCCTCCCCTCCCCTTCCTTGCCCCTTTCTCCATATTCTTGTTTTATAGCTGTATTATAGCCTTCATATGAAAGCTATAAATTAGCTTCATAGTAGGGATGAGTACATTGGATACTTTTTCTTCCATTCCTGAGATACTTTGCTAAAAAGAATATGTTCCAGCTCCATCCATGTAAACATGAAAGAGGTAAAGTCTCCATCTTTCTTTGAGGCTGCATAACATTCCATGGTATACATGTACTGCCATTTATTAATTCATTCTTGGGTCAATGGGCACTTGGGTTTCTTCCATGACTTAGCAATTATGAATTGGGCTGCAATGAACATTCTGGTACAGATATTTTTGTTATAATGTGATTTTTGGTCTTCTGGGTATATACCTAGTGAAGGAATTATAGGATCGAATGGCAGGTCAATTTTTAGATCTCTAAGTACTCTCCAAACATCCTTCCAAAAGGAGCATATTAGTGTGCATTCTCACTAGCAGTGTTTCTCCAGATCCACGTCAACATCTCTGGTTTTGGGATTTTGTTATCTGGGCTAATCTTACTGGAGTTAAGTGATATTTCAAAGTAGTTTTGATGGCTGGGAAGAATCAACATTGTTAAAATGTCAATACTACCCAAAGTAATATATAATTTTAACGCAATTCCTATTAAAGCTCCATTGTCATATTTTAAAGATCTCAAAAAAATAATACTTCATTTTATATGGAATCAGAAAAAACCATGAGAAGCCAAGACATTACTCAGAAATAAAAACAAAGCAGGAGGAATCACGCTACCAGACCTGAGACTCTACTATAAATCAACAATGATCAAAACAGCATGATAGTGGCACAAAAACAGAGAGTTAGATGTTTGAAACAGAATAGAGAACCAAGAGATGAATCCAGCTACTTACTGTTACTTGATCTTTGACAAGCCAATCAAAAACATTCATTGGGGAAAAGACTCCCTATTTAACACATGGTGCTGGGTGAACTGGCTGGCAACCTGTAGAAAACTAAACTTGGACCCACACCTCTCACCATTAACTAAAATAGACTCTCACTGGATTAAAGATTTAAACTTAAGAAATGAAACTATAAAAATTCTAGAAGAAAGTGCAGGGAAAACTCTTGAAGGAATCGGCTTGGGTGAATATTTTATGAGGTGGACTCCCCAGGCAATTGAAGCAGTATCTAAAATACACTACTGGGACCTGCTCAAACTAAAAAGCTTCTATACAGCCAAGAACATAGTAAGTATAGTAAGCAGACAGCCCTCAGAATGGGAGAAAATATTTGCAGGTTATGCCTCCGACAAGGGTTTAATAACCAGAATCCTCAGAGAACTCAAACATATAAGCAAGAAAAGAACAAGTGATCCCATCTCAGGGTGGGCAAAGGAGTTGAAAAGAAACTTCTCTAAAGAAGACAGGCACTCAGCCTACAGACATATGAAAAAAATGCTCCCCATCCTTAATCATCAGAGAAATGCAAATCATAACATGATTTTTAAATTTTATGCTTTAGATGCCTTCAATTCCCTGAAGATATTTCAAGGATTTCTATGTAAGAAGAGTTGTAAGGCAAAAGTGCCCAACCAAAGGTCTACAGATCTAATTTTTACAAGAATATTTCTGTGTTTTTCCTCTTTATAGGATCGGAATTTTATTTAAAAAATCATTTGAAAGAGCAGTTGTTAAAAATAAATATTTGAAAACTACTATTCTATAAAAAGAGAGTTTCAAACGTGAGAATCAGATAGTATCTAAACTGCTACATATTTTAATTTAAGCACTGCACATTGTGAAACGTATTCAGTGGGAAGTTATTTCAATTAATTCTAAAGAAGCCTAAACCACATTATATAGGAGACAATCATTTATTGAACAAATATTTACTAGATTTTGACTAACCCACTGGGCCCTGCTAGTAACAAGAATGAGGAAGAGGAGACAAGGCTTCTTGCCTGATAAAGCTGACTTTCCACTAGGTGAAACTGGCAAAAATATAAATATAATAAGATAATGGTAAATACAGGACTTTTAATAATCAATACTATTTGATTTGATGAATTAATAAAATATCCTCCCAAAAAGGAATAAAAGTTTTAAACCTAATACAATTTAAGTGTATCTGGATGTATAGAAAATGGAGTAGCCAATCCCTAGTTTAATTTAAACAAGTATATAAAATTTACTTAGGTAGAGATGCTTAAATTTGCAATTGAAACACAAGTTAGTGGTGGTGATAGGTGATGAAAGGGAACCTTCATCTCTACATTTCTTCTTTACTTTTATATTCACATATCTTCTTTGAGTTTCTTTTCCCTCTTTTTTTTTTTTCTTGTCTTTGGCCATTTATCTTCATTTATCTTTTTGTATCTGTAATGCCCTTAAAGTTTAAAAAAATATATGGTAAGAGGGTAGGGACAAGGAAACTCTTTCCCACAAGGCACTCTTTCTTTAATTTTCCAAGTTGCAAAGCATAAGGGCATCCTTTGTGAAATATAACACTTCTGCTGCTTTCTGTTTATTAAATCTTGCCTCGAGCTACTAACAAACGTCGAAGACACTGGAGAAACCAGAAAAGACCTCTACACTCTAAAGTCAATGAAATTGTTTCAGAACTGGGAATTGTGTGTCGAGACAAGCTGGTGGGAGCATCTGTTGTATTGATTGTTAGAGCTGGTTCACAGCTCTGGCCAGCTGAAGGAGTATCTTCTTTCTCCTCACCTATTTCCATGTGTTCCCCTAAGGCTCTCTTCCTGCTGAAAGCGCAGGAGGCCCAGTGCGCAAGGAGCACCATTCTTTAATGCTGGGACTTTAGTAGTAAAATTGCCTGCTACCAGAACTACTGGCATAACCAGAAGGGTCAGTTTAGGGAGGAGAGGAGGCCCCAGAAGAGGAGAAAAGATCAGGTGATCATGCCTGATGCCCTACAGGGGGCAGCGTGCCACACTAACACTTAGGGGATAGATGTAATTTTCCATTTCATTTGATGAATAAATGAATACAAGAAGATTTTCCCCTGTTACTTTTCTCACTTCTCACTTTTTTACTTGTCATTTCACTTCAGAGTTCTATAAGATTTTATACATTTTAGGGTATCTGTGTAAAATACCTCAAATTCTTTCAAATATACAAAAAATTGTGATTAAGAAAGTCATGATTATATGTAGTAATATCGATTTATGAATGAATATTTGAAACATATACATATACAAATATATCCCATATCATATGAACTATGGTATTTTCCCTTATAAATTATATTCTTGCATACATATATAATGGACATTGACATGGTACCTGGATTAATATTTTAATATCCAACACATTAGTTCTGTGAGTCAAGTGTTATTGTTTCAGGTTAAATTTTCAAAAATAGTATAGTATTCCTATGTGAGTTTGTGTTTTAAATATTAACAATTTCAACTACATTTCTAAAAATTGACCATAAATGATATTATTGAACAACTCATATTTTTGCAAGTATATTTATCTCCTTATCATCTATTAGAATAAAAATAATTAGTTCCTAACGATATAAATATAAAAATATTCTGTGATGAACCATTTAATACTATGAGATCATTGTTTATTCATTATAACAGAGTCAGCATGCTACTGATGAGATCTATCATTATGGACATACTGATTCAGACATAGACATATTTTTACTAGCTAGGGAATGATTTAAGTCTAATATGTTTTTTCTTTCATTGTTACTAGCCAATTTTATAGTTTAAGAATTTTAAACTCTTTTAATACAGAAATATAAGTAACACAAATGTATAATCATAGCCCAAATACATGAAATGTGACCTAAAATATTTGAAATACATTTACTAGATAGACTTAATTGGGATACAAATGCCATTTCAGTACTAGAAATTTCTGTTTGTGAGAGAGCTCTCAGCAATTATTTGGTTTTGACTACGAGTTTCTTTTTATAAAATGTCCCATTTCTTTGTTGCTTCTTAGAAGCAACGGTCTCCCCAGATGAGCACCACGAAGATCTAGTGTTCCAAGGAGAGGGCGTTAGACTGGATTTGTGGGGCGAGTCTATTTCACTGAGCCCTGGGGTTCAACAGCAAAGGGATGTGAGCCCAAGGTAGTGTCGTAGAATATTTGCCTTGCGAGAAATCCTCATCAATTCACAGATAGAAAAACTGAAGTTGAGGGAAGGTATGCCACTGCCTGGAGCTAACGCGGGACTCCAGACCTGCTCAGAGCAAGACTGAGATGTCACAGCATCCTGCAAAAGGGACTTTGTCCAGAAAGTTCTGGACAGTGCATTTGGCAACACAAATGACTCCTTTACTGATTTTAAATCAGAATGGATCCCACTAATCACCCTTATGGTGCATCTTACAAGGGTACAAGTGAAAATTACTAAATGTAGAATATAAATGTCTTCATATAGTGATTAAAAGGTCATGAAGGCTATGTTTAATAGTTCAATGAAAATATTTCAGATTGTATATAAAGTCAGCACATTGTGCCCCATGATTGCACCAATGTACACAATTATGATTTAATAAAAATTTAAAAAAAATAAAAACAAAATAAATAAATAAAAATTTTAAAAAAGTGAAAACAAACAAACAAAAAATCAGAATTGATTTGGTGACCTTTAACTTGGCCATTCCTTTCAGGAGTTTTTCAATGAAATTCCTGTATTTCTTCACGCCAAACACATTGATTTGAGCATATTTGATGTTCACTTCCATTTATATTTTTAAATATCAAATATGCTCAAATCAATGTGTTTGGCATGAGAAAATACAGGAATGTTATTGAAAAACGCCTGGTTTCATGAAGCATATGCTTTACTGAGAGAGAAATGAGACACATAAACTCATCATAACAAAGGGCCATCTGAAAACTATCAGATCTACCATTTTATCCACTCCAGATCTGAGGTTCTAGGTTCCATGTTTTATTGTTGCTATTGATTTTAGCCATAGCTCTTGTTGTAATATCTAACAAAAACAAGCTAATTACCAGCATTTACATAGTAGTCTGTAAATACTGAGGTTTTGAGAGAGAGGTGGAATTTCAAATATTGGAGTGAATCTTAAATTCACATTCATTTTGTTCATTCCAGTGGTCTTGACTATATAATAGTGCTCTTTTACTGTCCATTATAATACCTGAGTTTTCTCCTTTAGACTCTTCAGACCTTAATGCCGGTTTCATCCTGGAGGCTTCCCCTGCGCCCTCTGCAATTGGAGCCACCACCCACTCTGACTCACTCCCTCCTTGTGCTAAAGCACTTGACCCAGTCATTTCCTAAGGGAAATGTTCTGAATCTTAAAACATCTGTAATCTGCCCTTAGCATTGATTAATATTTTGTCTGGGTAAAATACTGGATGAGCGTTACATTGAAATCATTCTAATTCAGAGATAAAATAGAATTATTTTCAGTAGACAGATGGGTAATTTCTTTCTCATTCTCCCACCCCACATCTTTTATCTTCTGTCTACAAAGTGATAAATTTCCAATTGATATGCCTCAAACTGTGGCTGTTTTCCATTCATCTTTCTCTGAATTTGAAGGAGTGCATCTTGTGAGCGTTAGAAAATTCTCTGTCAGTATTATTTTGCACTGTTTCTTTCCACGATGTCACTGTTTTATCGGCCTGGAACTCCGACTAGCTGATGATGGCACATCATGGATTATCTATGTTACTCTTCCAGCTTCTCAACAAATCAACCCAAAATTCACATATTACTGAGTATGTGAAGAAACACGAATTCTCACGCAAAGTTGATGAGAATTTTAATTGGCACAGTACTTTTGGAAGGCAATTTGGCAATTGAAAATGATACGCTCCTTAATTACTATTTTACATATTTATTTTACAAACGTATTTTCACAAGTGATAAAACACATATAATCATATGCATGCTAATTGTAGAAAAATGTGCAACACTAAGACAAAGCTAGAAATTCCTTTTTAAATATATACAATAATTCCATAAACTAAAATAAGAAATTTAAACGAACAATTTATAAAAATTTATAAAAGAACTCAGTTGTGACTAGTATAAAACATTAGTTAAATGTAAGATTGCCAAAAAAAGTGTTCTACATACATATGAAGGATGTACAATATGTATGCAGATATCACCCTGCAATTTATATGTACACAGAAATTATATGAAAGGGTAACTACTAAGAGTTAGTTCGTTTAGATGTGAAGTTATATGTGAAGATAGAAATGGAATAGGAAACTTTATCTATTTATACTATTGATTGTTTTAATATTTTTCATGCATCACTTTGAAAATTAAAATACGTTGTAGCAGTTTTTAAAAGAAACGCATTCTAGAGAGGGCAAGGATATTGGACAGCAAACTAAATAGGGCGCTCTGTGAGCACTGAGTTGGGACACCCCATATCCAACGTGGTGAGGGAGAATATCTCAGAGGCCTCCTTGAAAGAAGGGGCATCTGAATTGGTCTGATGGACAAAAACAATTTATTACACAAATGAAAAAGGAGTGTTCTGATTAGATCTGCACTTTGGAATAATAATTTATTGAATGTCAATCAGGTTGAAAAAAATATCTCCAATTGTATGTGAAGCCCGCATACTGTACCCCATGACTGAATTATTGTACACAGCTATGATTCAATAAAAAATAATAATAATTTATTGAATGTGGATGGTAGAATATAAAGTTGCTTTGGGCTAGGCATTGCACTGGCATTTGCAGTAATTATTAAGTAATGCATTACTTCAGAGTTATGGTAATGGAAATGGAAAGGACCAATTGCTTGAACCCTCCATACGCAGCATGGGAAATATAAATATTACATTAGGTGTCTATTATTGCTGTAGCAAATTTTTAATATTCAGTGGCATAAAACAACACCCATGCTTACCTCACAATCGATAGGTCAGGAGTTTGGGTCCAGTGTCCCTAAGATGGGTCCTCCACTGTCATCACAAGGCCAATATCAAGGTGTTCTCATCTCAGGATGAATCTGAGGACCAGGCTCATTCATTCTAGGCTCATTCGGGCTGTTAGCAGACTTTAGTTCCTTGAAGTTGTAATACTGATGTCCCTGTGTCCTTCCTTGTTAACTGTCACCTGGGGCCATTCTTGGCTCCTAGAAGCCAGCAAAGAGCCAAGGCCATCAGTCACTTTGTCCACAACCTTTCCTATTTTTTTGGTTTTGGGGTTTTTTTTTTATTGCTAGAGAAAGTTCACTACTTTTAAGCGCTTGTGGGAGTAGATTGTGGACACAAAGATAACCCATGACAAACTTATTTACTGTCCATGATGGTAATTAAGCCCCACCTGCTATGTAACATGGTTTTATTCACAGGATCTAAAGACTACAGTCTGGGCACCTTGGGCAAGGTAATGCTTTAGGCACGTGGTAGATAACTGATAAATCTGTGGCAAAGCCAATCACCTGTCACTACCTTCACTGCAATTCTAATCATTATCTTTTTCTTAGACTGATTAAATAGCTTCTACACTGATTTCCCTCTTATCCCTCTAACTTTTATTCTTCACATAGCAGACAGAAAAAAAAATTCTAACACATAAATTAAATGCCACTCTTAGCTTAAAACCACTTGATAGTGTCCCATTGTAATTAGAATAAAATCTATTGTCATTGTTACGGCATACACGATCTACCACTTCTCCCTGTCTGACAGCATTCAATTCTACTTTCCCTTTGTTTACTAAACTTCTATCATAGGAGCTTTCTTTTTATGCTTCAGCCCACCGATATTAAAGACTTTTAAGTAGCTTTACACCAGAACATTCTTTCCTCAGGTCAGTTTCATTAGAGATTATCCCCTTACCTTATCTAAACAAAGACATCCTTGCCTCACTCCTCCTACCAATGTATTTTATATCCTATCACCTTCTCTATTTTCCTCACAACACTTACTACTGTCAAAAATCCTCTTGTCTGTATAGACATCAAAGGTGTTATATTTAGAATATCACATTGGAAAGAGCAAGGGCCTGGTCCATCTTGATTACAGGTTTCCTATCAGGACTTTAAACAGTTCCTGACACAAAATAGATGAAAACAAATATTTATTGTATGAGCAAATGAATCAATGAATGAATTAGTCAGTGGGCTTCCCCTCTCCTGTAAAAAAGAATTAAGAGGCTCGGTGCCTGTGGCTCAAGCAGCTAAGGCACCAGCCACGTACACCTGAGCTAGTGGGCTTGAATCCAGCCCGGGCCCGCCAAACAACAATGATGGCTGCAACCAAAAAATAGCCAGGCGTTGTGGCGGGTGCCTGTAGTCCCAGCTACTTGGGAGGCGGAGGCAG
>CAUYRH010016749.1:0-22120 GCA_963574655.1 Perodicticus potto | reverse complement strand
TAGTGATTAAGAAAATGCTATGAGGGCTATCTCTCACAGTACGATCAAAATGTTTCTGATTGTATATGAAGCACATTCTGCCCTATGATTGCACCAATGTACACAATTATGATTTAATAAAATTATTAAAAAAAAAATTCTTCAGTTGACGATTGACTAAAAGAGTTAGGCTGTAGTAGACCAGGAGTCAAGGAAAAGGAATGCTGAGTTAAGAGTCTGTTAATCAGAGACAAACTTCGGGATGTATGCCCAGATTTAAGTGGTCTGTTGTATATATTGAGGGCCTTCAGGTATGTCTTGCATAGTTTTAGGACTATTAATGAGTCACAGAGGGCATCTTTAAGGAAGGAGGGAACATGATGAGACATGTCTGATCTCCTTTCTCATGACCAGCAACTCAGTTTTAGGGTATCCTTTGGCCAACAGGGAGTCCAGACAGTAAGCCATGATGGGAGGAGCCTTCAGATTTTCTTTTCGTTCACAATATATGTACACACATATATAAACATTTCCTTTCATGTTATGTAAAAATGAAATTAAAATAAAAACTTTTATATAAGAAAAACTTCGCATATTTCTAATATAATTTTAATTATTTTATATTATGTATGCTACTTTACTATTTCTCTTTCTTTTTGTCCCTCAATTCCATGACTTGAAATAATATATTTTGCTGACATCGAGAAATACTGCAAAGTATTCAGCAATGTTATTGAAGTGTTACCTTCATTCTGTACATATGAGAATCAATGAAAAATCATCACTAAGCATCGTATTCTTTATTTAGATGGTCTATAGAAGGGAGACCCCATAAATGTAAACAATTTGTTAATATGAGTTTCAGTGGGTATTCAAGTCTTCAAACCCATCACAGACACTGCACTGGGGAGAAACCATACACATGTGAGGTCCACACGGGGAAAGGGCTTCATTCAGCTTACCAGAGAGAGAGTCCACATAGGGAAGGATTTCTGCTGGAGCTCCGGATTTCTAATTCTTCTATAGCAATGGTAAGTTCTATAAAAGTGCAAAGAATGGCAAGGATAATCCTTTATCATAAAGTCTATAGAGAAATGAGTTTCTGTAAAGCAGTTTTATGTTGGAAGTCCTTAAATGGGAGCTAAAATTTCCCAACCCTAGACTTTGTTCAGTAGAAAAGGTGGTTTGTGTTTTTTTTTTTTTCCTAAGTTCAATGTTTTTATCCAACTTCATCATTTATAATGATCAGGATACCACTCAGCAGAGACATTTAATGAGAGATTTTTATCAGAACTTTAACATCAGTCATTGCACAGAAAGTAGGGCTTATAGAACCTAGAATATGGTTAGAAATTTAACAAAAGTACAGTGATGGACACAGCTCAATCCATGTCCACTAGAATGTGAGCTTGAGGAAAAAGGGACTTGGTTAATTGCTGAATCCACAGAACCATGACATTTCATAACTCAGGGTAAGTGCTCATAATTTTGCTAAATGAGTATGTAAAGATATGTTTGAACATTTATTCAGCTAATTTCAAAGGGAAATATTTAAAAGTATGTTTGGAAGAAGAATCCTGAAAGTAAACTCAATACGATAATGTAATGTAAATAAATATTTCTCAAAATGAAGAACATCAAGCAATATTGCAATCTGAAATAACATCAAGTTGATTGCAACCCTGTTGGGATGGGTTGCCATTCTTTGTCCCGTCTTTAACAGGGATGTGCTGAATTTGGTGTCTTTCGGTACAGTAACCATCATTTCAGGTTTGGCTTTGCATGCCTATGTGTGTACATGTTATGTACACTTTAACTGATAGTAAAAAGTGATAAAGCTTCTGGTGAACTTTGCTAAAATGGAGCATGCATTTTAAGTAAGTGAATTTCTACTACTGTCCTGTGTGTTAAGACAGAGTTTGGCTATCATATTTGGAAAGCATCCAAAAATGCTTACTAATGACAAATGCTTTTTAATAAATATCAAAGGTATATAAAAAAACTTCATGCTTTTTGTCTAAATAAAATAAAGATAATATCTAATGCTGAGTTAGGTATAAAATTTTCAATTCTAACACCATAAGCATAATCAGTTTGTGATCATAAAAAATCCAACATTGTTCATTTTAGAGAAAAGACATTACTATAGGTACAACATAAATTGAATGCATTGTTAAAGTTACATGTCACATTTTTGACATATATATGTATTTATTATGATTTCTAAAATTCTACATGTCAAATTTACACAAATCTTTTATTCAATCATCTGTTTAATTAACAGGTTATAATGACATATTGCCATTGTAGGACTAGGGCTACAGTAATAAACAAAAATAAAGTATCCCTACCTCCATAAAGCTTCCAGTGGAGTAAAAAGAGATAGAATAAACAAATTAATAAGTTATTTTATCCAATTATATTTAAAATAAATCATAAAAGAATACAGGGAATTTAAACATGTGGTCAGAAATGCCATTTCTTAAGGTAACAATAAAATAAACCACACCAAATTTAAAGGGACAAGTGAGTCTTTTGTGTATTAAGTAAAAACTGTATCTAGCAGAGAGCAGAGCCTTTGAGGCAAGAATTTATAGTGCTTATTTTAAGAAGAGTGAGGGTACAGCTGAAATACCAAGAACATGGGTATGTTAGTAGAAAATAAGGCCAGCGAGATAAAGGAAGTGAGCTAGCCTAGAAACTTTGGACTTCACTGGGAATGAAATGTAAAGCCATTTGAGAATTTTGAGCAGAGGAGTGAAATGATCCCATTTGTGTTTTTGAACCATCACTGTGTGGTGAATAAGCAAGAGGGTCAGTACAAAACCTGAACTAGGGAGACTTCTGTGATATTTAGGCTACGATGATGTGGCTTGAAGGTCATGGCAGTGGAAATGATGAGTATTACCCCAATTCTGGATGTATATTATGTATGCAACCAAGAGGATTTGTAGACAAATTGTACATTGAGTGTGAAGAGACAAATATTTTCTCCAATGTCCCTCACCTGACATGTGCAAAGATGGATTGTCACTGAGATTGAGACAATTGTGTGAGGGTTGGGTTTGTCAGGTAAAACAATTTTGGACATGTTATGTTAGAGAAACCGATCAGATAATTAGATACATAGCATAAGCAAGGGGGTATACAAAGCTGAACTTCAGGGATCAAAGCTGATCTGGGAAAACAAATTTGGGAGTTTACCTGTCATACACTATGTAATTGATATACAGTCAGGATACTAAATGAAATCACCTAGGAAATGAAAAAAGAAATTGTACACACACATGTATAACACATGTGTGTGTATGTAGATATGTATATATAAGTGTATGTGTGTGTATACATGGGGTACCACAAAATATGTACACAATTTAACAATCTTGTTGGAAGTGAAAACCAATCATTCCAAACAAGTGTATGAATTAGAGATAAAAGGACGTGTGTAGCATGTCTAGATACACTTTTCCAGTAATGGTACCTTCAGTTCAACTTCGAAAAGTAAGTTTGAAAAGTAATACATAGATAACGTCTCTTAAAATGTATACACATTTTTGGCACCCTTTGTATACATGTGTGTATATATATATATATATATATGAAATTCGAGAACTGATCCGTGGGACACTCCAAAGTTGCTGGGACATGAGGAACAAGCAAAGAATACTCAAAATACTCCTACATGATGTGGAAGAGAAATCGAAAGAGTAGGTGTCCTGACAGCCAAGTCAAAACAGTGTTTCAAGGAAGAGGGATTGATGAACCGTGTGTTACAGGAAGGAAGAGAGATTGATGAACTGTGTGTTACAGGCCAATGATGAAGAAAGAAGAACAATAAGAATTTGATATTGCATTTAGCAAAGAAAAGATGATTGATACCTGATCTGGAACATTCTGCAATTTCAGTACCTTTTGAGGGAAGGGACAGAAACGTAACTGGAGTGCTTTCAGGAGAGAATGAGGATAACGTCATTGGCACCATTAATTTTAAACTTCTCCATGAAACAGTCATAGAAACCAGGATCACAAGACTAATGATCCACAGACAATGTCTACAACAAAAGCTAGTGATTAATTTAGTGGGCAAAATCAGCTAACAAAGACTAGAAAAGAGAAATTATCCTTATTTTCACAAGCCAGAAGTAACTAGTACACAAAATATTTATTGCAACTTTCTTGTCAAATTAAATAAACTAAGCAACAGGAAGCTTTATAATTTTATTTTTAAAATTCAATATTTTAATAAAATGGGATATATAGTATGCTATAAGAACATAATGACTAGGATAATACAATATATTAAGTTAAACTGTTCATTGTAAAATATCACGATCTTTATTTATTAAGCTAAAAATGTATAAACTAAAAATATAGTGAACTAAAATAATGGTAATAAACTAAAAATATGGATAAATGGATATAGAAACAAGGCTGGTAATAAACAAATGTTAACATCTGTCATCTCAGGATAAGAAAATAGTAAATTTGTTTTATCTTGTTTATTTTTCTGACTTAGAAATTTTTTATGATAATTACATATAATTTTTCCAGTTAAAAAAAGAAAAACATACTTCAGATAATTCTCATTGCCCTAAAATGAACTATAGTATATTTTTTTGCTCCTGAGATTTACCCCTCCAAGGTTTACTTCACACAGCTCTGCCTCCCTGGCCCTTAAGCCCTGTCTGTGCACCAGAATTAATAAACCATTTTAAAATTTCTGACTAAAGTATGCTATTTCAGGCCCCTGTACATTGCAGACACTATCTTCTGTACAAGAAAATTCCCACTCTCTCTCATTTACCTGATGAACTCACCAAGTAAGGCACTGTTTAATATACAGAGCATTGACAATATTTTTTCCTCTATTTACTTTGAATTCTTTTATTTATTTATTTATTTATTTTTTGGAGACAGAGCCTCAAGCTATCGCCCTGGGTAGAGTGCCGTGGCATCACAACTCAGAGCAACCTCCAACTCCTGGGCTCAAGTGATTCTTCTGCCTCGGCCTCCCAAGTAGCTGGGACCATAGGTGCCCGCCATAGTGCCCAGCTATATTTTGGGTTACAGCCGTCATTGTTGTTTGGCGGGCCGGGACTGGATTCGAACCTGCCAACTCAGGTGTATGTGCTGGCGCCTTAGCCACTTGAGCCACAGGCACCGAGCCTGCTTTGAATTCTTGTTTTGTACTGTTCTAGAATTAAAAGCAGCTTATTTCTAGCTACCTTCTCCCACACACATGTGCCAATCAAATTGAGAACAAGAAGAGGGAGGGAAGGTCTTATCAGTTTCACTGGAGAAAGTAGTGATGTCCAGCAAGCCATCACTTGAATCTACTTGGTCTCATTTTGCATTGGGGTAATTTATTTTCATGCCTCTCTCTACTCTCTACTTCACCTGGTTAGGGTAGCACTGTGTCTTACTCATTTTTGTGTTCTTAGTACCTGTTAAGATACTAGCATGAAAACAGTGCTTAATAAATATTTTTCAATAAATGAATAAATGCATTGATGAATACTGAAATGTCTGAGGCACAGATATATCATTAAGAGCACACAATTATAAGATTTAAAACAAATGAATAAATAAGTATAAGGCAATGTAAAAAGCTATTAATGGCCAGAGAAAAAAAATACAGATTTATTTCACATTTTGTTCTTACTCTTTATTACTGTGATATTATAGGAGAGACATTTGGATTTAAACCAAACCTCCATAATTCTGCTATCAAATGCCAATATAAGAAGACACATGGGATATAAGTGTAGAAATATAGGACTGGCCAGACATCCACCCCTCTCCCCCCAAAAAATGGAGTTGGTGGGGAGAGGACAGATTCAAAGAATGAGAAACATGACTTTCTGTTAAATGTATAAAGTGATAGAAGTATACTGGAAGTAACTGAAAGTAACTACTAAAATGAAATAGAGGTATGTTATTTTTCAGGAATCACAGTTCTAAGTGTGTATATCAGAAAATTCTCATATGGCCGCTCTGAGAACAAGTGTATTTTTTTTTCTTGTGACTCTCTTTGTGTCAAGAAGGAAAGGATAACTGGAAGAATGGGCGAGTAAAGTGAATTGCTTACACTTATGAAGTACTACGCAGTGATTAGAAATAATGACCCAAATGGTGCATGTAAAAATGAATAGTTCTTAAAAGCAGCATTGAGTGAAGAACAAAATAAAATTCTGCGTAAGGTCCAATATCACATGTGAAAATTCAAACACACATGTCCAAATAACTCTAGATGTTTTATAAAGTCTGCATGAATATTTTGAAGACAAATAACAAACAGGAGAGTGGGTACCACTTTCATGACAGAGGAAAAACTTAAGAGATCAAGATAAAGGGGAAATAGAACAAGAGATGTGATTTGCAATATTAATGGGCAATGCAATTAATTCAATTTCCTGTGTGTGTTATAAAATGATGTTTATAAAAGATGGGCAATAACAAGGGGGAATTTTAATAAACAATGTATAACTAAAATGCATTTTTAGAAGCCAAGTCATGTTTAAAATCTTTGCAAATTTGAGACAAATTTTTAAAAATATACATATTTAAACAAGTTTCTGAAAATTTTGTACTGCCCAGTCATTCCTATAATAAAGTTAGAGAGATTCATGGATTTCTTCTTTAGGATCTGTGCATTTATTCAGATGTAAAGATTTTATGGTTTTGTGAAATCTTAACCATTGCTTGTTAGACATCATCGATGGTATATTAATATTAGTGAATTAGGTGTACAACTAATATTTCAAAAGTTATCCAAGAATGAAAAGGAGGTAATGTAAAATTATGAGAGACTATTTTCCAGATGTCATCATTGTTGACTTTTAAAATACTCTATATTGAGATAAGAAACCGAACATCTGTTGGGGAAAGCAGGATTGTGATAAAAATTTACAATAGACTAAATGTAGAAAATGTAGAAAATGCAGTGAAACGGTAGTGGAAACGTCAACAATCAAAACCTATGATTGCTCTGGGTCTTTATAGTTTGCTACTTTACCAAATAATAGTCAAATTACTATAGGATTATAGAAGACTGATAAAAATCCGTATAAACTATCCTTAACCCCTTATATGTGATGAATAATATATGATTTTTGAATGGCTGAACAGTAATACCAGAATTTGCAAAGTAGAATGGAAATGGTATTAATTCAAAAATGTTGTCTCAGCTGTCTATACATCTCATTGTCTGTGTGATTCCAGGTATTTTATTTGATATATGTGAATAATAGATTTCTTTTAATAACTGAGTAAATATAGAAGGGCCCTCTGGAAAGAAGACATGCAATGACCGGGTACTTTCTGGGCAGTCTTCATATGTAAAGAGCTTAGAGTTACTGGCAAAGAATAACACTACAGTTAACCATTATTTTGAGCCTTTGTTTGCCTCTTTATAATGTGGTGATGATAACTTTGTGAACTTTTCCCTGAAATCTAATAGGTAACAATAATATCTAACTCAAGAAGGCTGCCAAGAGTATAAGCATGTTTATTTAGGTTGGTTAAGAAGAATCTCACTATAACAAAATATTGGGCCATCTATAAAGAACAGAAATGTATGTTCTACAGTTCTAAAGGGTGAGGAGTTTAAGACCAAGGTGCCAGCCAATTCATAGGAACAAAGGTTAGTTCCTTGTGAACAGAGCATTTATGTGTCCTCAGGTGGTACAAGGGCAAAGAGATGAATGTTGTGCCCTTACATGGCAGAAAAGAAGAAAATGTAGATCTCTGAAGCTTTTTTTTAAGGGCACCAATCTAATCACAAGGGAAGATTCCTTGAGTCAATCACTTCCCTATGCTCCACTTGTAAATACTATTGAATAGGATATTAAGTTTCAACACAAATTTTTTGAGGGACACAAGCATTCAATTCATGGCAGAAAGTGAAATCTGAGCAATTATCCAAAGGAAGGAAAGAAATCAGACTTTCAAGTATCTTGAGGAATAATATTCTAGAAGGTAGCAAGTATGAAAGCCTTGAAGAGAAAGATTTTGCTGGAATGTTACAGAGGCAGAGACCAGCATTGCCAAAATACAATGAGGAAAGGGGGAGAGAAAAAAGAAATAAAATCAGAGAAATACTGGGAACTAGGGTACATACAATTTTTATGTGTATTTTTACCAACAGTTTAATTCCACTTATAAAAAGTGCAAGACAAGATATAATGAGACTATATTGTTAAGAGAGGTATCAACAGCAAACCCATAAGCAAAGCAAAGCAAACATGTGGGAATTGCTATATTTATGAAAGTGTTTCGGGTAGGGGGTTCCTACCTAGAAAAGCCACAAGAGAGCTTTGAGGAAATGGCTACTTTCAATTTTTTTCTTAAATGTGAAAATATTAAGTGGTATAGCTATTTTTTGTTACATGGATACCTCATATCCATGTATGAGGGCTTTCCGTGTATCTATTACCAGCTATTCTTTTTGCGAGAGTCTAAGTGCAAGATGGCAGAGATGAATTCAGCTAGATTTGAAGTTTTCCAGGAGAGCATTAAAAAGCAGGAAAAAAACAAAACAAAACAAAAAATTGGGTATATGAGGGGAGTAAGTGAAATGCTGCATTAGTAGATTATAAGAAAATGAGGAATAGGGAAAAATTATATACATGTTTACTATGCAGTTGACTAGAAAAACAGAAGAGTTAGAGAGGAATATGCTTGAAATTGAAATTATTGGTGATTGATAATATAAAACTAGTATATATATAATTATGGAAATAAATGGATAGGTAGGGTGGAAGACAAAATTATTTTGCCTATATTGGACTAAGAATAAGCAATTTTCTTTTAATTAGCCTTGTAATCTCCCACTATGTGAGTGAGTGTTTGGAGGAGGGATTAGGTGAACTCTGACCCACACAGTCCTTCAGGAAGCCAGGCTGACAGACTCTGTAATGAGTCTTCACCATGCAGAGCATGTGGTTCTGTTTATATCAAAGGGAGGAAAGAAAGCTGGAGATACTTTTGCCAAATCTTATATCCTTGGACATAGTGCACTGAGTAGAACTAGTCACATGGCCTTGCTTAACTGAAGGGTGTAGGAAAAATGTACAACGTAGATATTTTGTGAGCAACAAATGTTGCTGAGACATCTGATATCAGAAAATGACTGATGTAAAGACAGGTGGTCGTTTATCCCCTATACTACTGCCAAAGTAATCTTTCTAAAAACACGAATCACATTGTGTCTTTGGCTTACTAAAAATCTGATGGTGAGTAAATTCACCGTGTGCAAATTTTCCCTAATTTAAAGGTATTGAGGGGACTCCAGTGGCTTTTCCTAACATTTAGAATGAATTTCAACTTCTGAGCTCTGTGAAAAGCGGTCTTTTGTAATCTGGTCCACGCCTACTTCTTCTACTTCTTCGGGTCTGCTTATTACCTTGCACTAGGGATGACCTTGCTCTCTTTACATGCTTCTATTTATTTCCTAGTATCTCAAAATTCAGTTTAAACATAACTTTCCAGAGAAACTTTTCCACTTACCCACCAATCCCACACCAGCTTTCATTAGATGTCTCTCTGCTTAGAATTGCATAGAAGTAACTCCAAGTTCTTACAGCAGGGACTATGTTATTGTTGATTCACATCGTACTACTTCTCATTTACCCCCTGGAAGTCAAAACCATGTATAATTTGACTGGCTATACCCAGTGATTAAAAGTTACTGGTACATAGAGCAGGCAATTAATAAACTTTGTTGAAAAAATGAATGAATATTTATTTGCCTTTGTTACGATTTTATTTATTCCTTTGGCTTTTCATGAGATGCAGATTTTTCTTAATCCAACTGTTTTCCTTTTTAAAAGGATCAGCATGAGTTGTTCTGTCAAATGTTATCTTTTATTCCTCAGCATGTTCAACACTCTGAGCAACCATTTTCCTTTTTGTAGAGCTTAATGTATCTTTGAATAATTATTATTTAAATGATTAAAGTCCTTCTCTTGGCAGATTATCACGATGATAATAAAACCACAAAAATGTCTTTTTTTCTGTCCTTTAATAAAATACAATTAAAATTTAATAAAAATTCTGAATTTCCATTTATCAAATTCTGCATATCCTGAGGGAGGTAACAGCGGTGTTATAACCAGACCAATTAAATAGGCAGTTGTAGTTAAACTCTTTAATTTACATAAAGTGATTATAATTCTGTACTTACCATTCCAGGATTGCTCATAGCTTATTTGAACAGGATGTCCATTTTTATTCAATCCTTCCTACATTTTGGTATGTTACAAAAGGTTCTCATTTTCTTGTATTTATTAAAAGTATAATGATATTTCTATTATATTTTCTTGATTGCCCATTTTTCTTCCAACAGATTAATGTATAAATACCATGATTTTAAGATGTAATTTCCCCTCACATAATGTACCACGATTGTCACAGAGATAAAAGAAAATTAAGCAAAAAACCAAAAGTGTAATGTTTTAAATGATAATTATGTCATCAAAACTATAAGCAGCAGCATTATTTCCCAAACATTCAAAATATCCATGTTGGATTTTTACAGAAGTATGTGACATTTTCACATTTGTAAAATTTGAAAAATGTATCATGAAACATTAGTGAAAACCAAATTAACATAAGCCACCTCTGTTTTGGCATTCCTCCAAAAACATTTGGGGGCCACTCTTTGTTTTATTAAGGATAGTCATAGGCAACTTTTATCAGAATTTTATCATGCAGGTTTTGGAAACTATGTTGGAAATTGCTGTTGTAAAGATGTATATTTACATACATATGAATGTTCACTAGGTATCCAAAGAAGTGCAAATCACATTTCAAATGTATGGAAACACCGCTAGAAAGTAAAAAGAGACAGTTAGAGAGTGTAGGATTGCAGTAAGTTGACTACCCAAGAGACCGTAACAAACCGCTGACATTAAGAGCTGGTCAACGTAAGGAGCTAAGCCTGCTGTACTGATATGTACACCTGGTGCATGTCCTGTCTATGAAAATTAGGTCGACTGAAGGAGATGGTCAATGGAGGAACGTGGTCAACTATTTCTTCTCTCCACCACCTGGTAGTTCCTGGGGAAAGGTTAAGTACTCCATATTTATTTTGTAGTTTGTTTTAATGAAGCACTGAATAGAACTCACCGTTGCTTACTAAGACATATAAAATTCCAACATAATAGATGTGCTTTATATTGTAAACCCAATAAATCACAGTTACAACTTTTAATTCAGACATTTATCTGGAAAAATAAAAAAAAAAGTAGAAATCTGATGGTAGCTCTTTAAAAATAATGTGGCCAAGAAAAGCAAAATTGGGATTTATGAAATATAATCTTTATAAAGTTATAGTGAAAATAAACAGAATTTTTTGAACAATTTATGGTCATAGGTTTTGGAAGTTTTCATATTTAGACTTTACACTTACATATACTTTTTCTTTCCTGTTATTGTTAATCACTGCTGTTCTTATTCCTTGAAAAAGGTGGAGCTAAAGACATTTTGTAAAAAAAAGTTATTGTAGATCAGAAAACAATTTTTTTAAACAAAGACCTTTGTTTCAAAAATTCTGTGTTTATTTCTCAGAAGCGTAGCTGTTACTTAAGTTATTTTTCACAGATGAATATGCTGGAAGAAAATTGCAGATTATTTAGAAATGAATTAAAACATTGTCATTCTTTTAATAGCCAATAAAGTAATTAAAATCACTTCACTTGCTTTCATTTTTTAAATGTGCTATTGAAATTGTTAATGTTAATTCCAGAGAAAGGAAAATATTATGACATGCATTTTGCTCCCTTTCCATCTGACTAGAATTATGTTAGATCTGGTTTAACTATACCAACTAAATCATACCAGCTGAGTCTCTTTCAGGCATTTGTATTTACTTATGAATGCTTAATTTTTATACAGGGTGCCCATAAAGTTAGTGTGCAATTTTAAAGTGCAGAATTTTAAAATTGCACACAAACTTTATGGCCACCTTGTATATATACATATATGCTAAAATTTCACTTCAGTTGTGGTCATTTAGTTACCCGGCCAAAGTTTTAATTACATTATTTGCATACCTAAGTTAGCATGTTAGTTCATTCTAGATAGTTAAACTAATATTCCTTTCCTGGGACTCCTCTTTTAGAGGGAGTAGGAAAGATGATGAAATGCCTGCATTTTCCAGATCATCTTGAATGAATATTTGTTGTACTGTAATAATCTTTCTTTGCTATTATGATCTTTTAAAATGTGATTGTATATCTTTTTGAAATTTTCCAATAAAGCAATTTTAAGATGAAGCAGTTCTGTCTTTGATTGTGTTTTGCAGGAGTTAGGCGATTTGAAATTTTCCAACTGCTAATGTTTATTGCAATCTGGTTGTTCTCAATCTTGTCTGGGCAGCTTTGAGAACAAATTAAAACCTAAGCTTCACTTCATACCAAGAAGTGTGGGGACAAAAGATAGGTACTAAACAAAGAGAAGAGAGTTGAATGTACCATGAGCTATGGAATCAAGGCTAGGAAACCTTTGTTCTATTTTATTGGAGGTGGCAATTTAGAAATGTTCATTCAAACATTTCCATGAACATTTCTTAAAAAATATTTTTGTTTCCAGGAAGAGAACTAAATCATCTGTACCATGGATCAATTCAAACAAAGTAATCATGTAAAAAATACATCTACCACAACAACAGGTTTATTTTGTTAAAGGAAAACATTTCACGTAAACATTCAATGCCTAAATTTTCTTTTGCAAAGCCACTGCTCTAATCTGCAGAGTTTATGGAGTATTTGTTATTTTACCAAATGTCCTTTCTATAGGGAGTTTACTATGTAGTTGGGTAGAAAAGACCATATTGGGTACTGACAGTGCCCTGTCAAAATCTCTTCCAATGCCTCTTACTGGTTCTGTGTGACTTTGCTGGCGATGGCTATTTTGCTAGTGACACCTCTCATACAGGGCAGCCTTTTACAGTGGATGGTCCATGAAGGCCCAGGGCTCAATAGCCCAGTTTGTGCTTGAGATGGTCACCAGCAGCACACTGTGCCTTCCCCTCCACAGCCTACAGCCAATGACCAACTGGTGTAGTCGACAAGCACCAAGTACATTACTCTTAGTGGCGCAATCTTGGCTTGGCAATTGACACTCCAGAACTCTCCACAGGATTAGACTAAGGCTACACTTCATCAGATAATACCTTTACTTACCTGCTTCTTTTTCCTGTCCTGTATCAAGCCCCAAATCACTTGCACATGAGTCTGTCTCACGCTTGTAGTCTCAGGAATTCAGCCTAAAATATATGTAGAAGACTATCTCACATAAACAGATATTGAACACATAAAGAATGATAAAATATCGAGAATGAAAGCTAATATTGACACCCTGTCACCCTGACCTAGTCTTCAACTAGTGTTGCCTTCAATTATTCTGCTTCAACCACACCAGCCAGTTCCCTCCTCAGGACCTTTGCACCTGATGTTCCTTCTACCTGGAAGCTCTTTGTTGAGATATCTCCAGAACTTTCTGGTTTCCTGCCTTCGAATGTCACCTTCTCGATGAGGCTTTCCCAAACCACCTTATCTATCTAAAATTTTAACGCCTACCCCGACTCAGTATTCCCTGTCTCTACTGCTGCTTTATTTTTCTTCACAGTACTTATCTGAGATAACATTTCTTTTATTTACTTCTGGTCTCACTCACTCCCTAGAATGTAAGCTCTGTGAGGAGAGGGCTTGGTGCTTTGTTCTCTGTTTGTATTCCCTGAGGCTAGACCAATGATCAGTAAATATTTGGTGAAGGAACAACACATGCTAATACATCAAACAGAGAAAATCGAAGAACAGGCTCCACAGAGCAGTTTCCGTTGTCATTGTTTGGCCTGGATGCTCCTTTTTTGAGGAACCCCTGAAGTGCTTTCTGCCCAGCCAAGAGGGTTCCTCAGGGTATATTTTCAAAATTACTGCTGAATTCAACTGGGAGCCATTTAAAACTTTTAAAGGGTATAAATGGCAATTATATAAGTACGTAGAACCTCCATAGTTGACCACCTCCCTATATTGACCACCTCCTTAAATTGACCTAATTTTCTTTTTTTTTTAAGTGACACAGTCTCACTTTGTCACCTTCGGTAGAGTGCATGGCGTTACAGCTCACAGCAACCTCCAGGTCTTGGGCTCAGGCGATTCTCTTGCCTCAGCCTCCTGAGTAGCTGAGACTACAGGTGCCCACCACAACCCCCAGCTATTTTTTTGTTGCAGTTTGGCCAGGGCCGGGTTTCAACCCGCCACCCACAGAATGTGGGGCCAGCGCCCTACTCACTGAGCCACAGGCACTGCCCTAAATTGACCTAATTTTCAAAGATGGGCCTTGCACCACACGTATGTATCAGTACAGTAGGCCTAGTTCTTTAGGACCACCTCCGTATGTTGACCAGTTTTTTTGTTGCAGTCCCTTGGGTGGTCAACTGACAGAGCTTTCACTGTATTTTATTTGTATTATTATTTATTTATTTGAGTCAGAGTCTCACTTTGTCACCCTCTGTAGAGTACCTTGGGATTATAACGCACAGCAACCTCAAACTCTTGGGCTCAAGAGATTCTGTAGCTTTAGCCTTCCTAGTAGCTGGTGCCCGCCACATTGCCCGGCTATTTTTTCTTGTTTAGCAGGCCTGGGCCGGGTTTGAACCCACTGGCCCTAGAATATGTAGCCAAAGCCCTAACGTTGAGATAAGCCTTATTTTTTTTTCTTGAGACATAAAAAATATAAAAAATAACCCAGCAATCAAAAAAAAAAAAAAGAAAAGAAAAGAAAGCAAAAATTAACTGGGTGCCTACCCTGTGCCAGGCAGCATGCCAAAACAAACAACAACAACAACAAAAAAACATAAAACAAAAACCTGTACCTGTAATTAATCAACATCAATAACTGTGTTTAATACTATAATAGTCACTATTATCATCACTGTTCACCAGCACCTCAGTTTATAAATACTGAATCAGAGATTTTGAGTGAGCAAATAATTTTTCCTATGCTCTCAGCTAACCAATGTATTCAGTGTTTGCAATTTTAAATTTTTGTCTATAAATTCAGTGATTAAATAAGCTATAAAGGATACGGATTCATACAGCATCATGTCAATCAGTACAAACTCAGTGCATAAAGGGCCAAAGTTGGGGTCAGACATGTGTACACCTACCAGAGAACTCCTGCATATTAGTTCTGTTGATTAGCAAAGCTCCGTAGGTGTAGATTTGCAATTACTTCTACCTCATGAGGTTGTTTTAAAGAATTTCACAATGCTTATATTTTGAGTCTCTAGAATAAGAAATACTGAAAAGAAAAAATTTATTTCTATATACTCTTGGTAGAGTAGCATAAAATCTTCATGGTTAAAACAGTAGATAAAGATATGTTTCTTAAGAAACTGAAGTTATGAAGGCAAAGATTTGGTTCATTTATTAATAACGTGAAGTAAATAATATATATCCCAATATGATTACACAAATTACTTGAATTAATGAGTACTATACCTAACACCGACATGGGGTAGAGTAAACCCCAAATAATGTTATTTGCTTTTTTTAAAATGCCTTAATCATGATTGAGATCAATAAATAAATATTTACAAAAAATAAATACACGTGGAAGGCCACAAAATCTCTTCTGCTGGAGAATTCTAAATAAATTATGTAAATACTCATCCTAGAAATAGGTAAAGCAGCATTTCCCATCACTAAGTGCTGGCTCCACTTAAGGACCCATTTCCACATGTACATTATAGAAATCCAGAGAAGGCAAATTTACAGTGGAAGTACCTGGAAAAGACGTACCCAACACATCTAGCTGGCAATCAGGGTTAACATCATTGGTGCAAAGATATGTTAATAGTATGTAGCTTTTATTTGAAGTGATGAGAGTGGCTCTTCTGTAGTTTGTTTCTAAAAATCCATAGCCCCAGTCTGACCATTAGCAAAGCATCAGACCCCAAAAATCTGATCAGTGCTCTCAAAAATTGCCAAGTTTTTTTTTTTTTTTTTTTTTTTTAAGGGGACAGCTGAGAAAGACTTGCAGTTTAGAAGAGCCAAAAGGAGATATGACAACTAAATGTCACAAAATTGTCCTAGATGGGATCCTGGAACATAAAAAGCAATTAGATAAACAGCAATAAAATCAAAAGAAAATACAATCTTTAGTTATGTATTAATATCAGTTTATTAGTTGTAGGAAACGAACCATATTGATGTAAAATGTTGACAATAGGGAAAACTGACTGCTGGGCATAGATACCCTCTGTATGACCTTTGCAACTTTTCTGTAAATCTAAAAATTTATTATGGAATAAAGCATTTATTTAAGTAAAATATAATTTATTTCAGAGAGTTTAAAATGTAGAATTTTCTGAAAGGAAGTCCCTGGCAACCATGAAAATGTATAAATGGAGTATTATTCAATCTCGAAAGGAAAGAAATGATGGCAAATGCTAAAGTACGGTTGAACCTTGAGCATATCATGCTTAGTGAACAAGCAGCCAGGCACCAAAAGACAAATATTGTCTGATTCCACTTTTGTGAGGGACCTGGGGTAATCAACGTAATAGGGACAGAAAATAGAATATTGGTTGCCAGGGGCAAGAGAAGGCGAGAATGGGGGGTTAGCGTTTAATCACATAGGGACATCCAACCTGGGTGGGCCACATGCACATTATTTGAGTCCTATTTTGCTTCCCTTTGTGTCTGATAATGCCAAAATTAAGTACTGACCTTTTTGCTTATCAACTTTCATTAATGTTTGTGTATTTAATGTGTGGCCCAAGACAACTCTTCTTCTTCCAATGTGAAGCAGAAAAAAAAAGAAAAGGTTGGACATCCCTCCCTCCCTGTTTAGTCGAGTAATATGAAAGTTTTGGAGATGGCTGGTGCTTAACTTAGAGTTGCACAACAATGTGACTTACTTAAGGCTACGGTACTGTATACTTAAAATTGGTTTAAAATGGCAAAATTTGCCACAATAAATAAAAGTGCTTAACGTCAACATAAATTTGGACAGATGTAGGACTGTGCGTTCTTTCATTGGATTATCAGGACTTCTAATTCAATGTAATGGAGATAGGTAAATTCACCACTTGGAAAGAGTAGAATTTTTACAAATACATGTATATTTTCTTTTCAAGCTATTTTGGCAAAGATTAAAAGTGTTCTTTAAAAGATTGCTCTTGAAAATTCTTAAATAAATGTAGCTTCCATGCATCTGGAGATTTAAAATTTACACATATTTAACATAAGTGTTACCTTAAGCAAACATTGTTCAAGTAAGTCCTTTTCCCTGTAAGAGAAAAGATGACATTGTGAGTGAAATTTGAAATTTGTATATGCCCTTGTTACTACATATTATTTTGAAGTATGAAATATCGCTTTTAAAAATGAACAAGTCAGATATTCCAAGGCTGTGTCGGACTGTCTCTGACCTCTAGGCCTATGTTCTACTCCTTCTCCATCTAGGAAAAAATAACTCTAGAAAAAGCTTTGACCATCCACTACGTCTATACTTTTATCCAACTACAAATTATAAGGAAAAAAGCAGGTTGATTTTCTTTTACGAGAGCTTTTCGTATACTTTGCCAGAGAGTCTTTCCTTACACATTGAAGGTTATGCTGCTCACCAGCTCCTTTTCTGCAGCGTGGGTGCTTATCCCTCCAAACCTCCTGTTGAAGTTGGATCTGCAATAGATATATCAGTGTTGAGCATAGTGGACGTGCTTGGGTAATGAGGGCAAATCCTTTAAGGTAAGGTGCTGTCCCTGGGTGGTGAGGGAATTCTCATTTGGGCGATGAGATTAGTTTTTTAAAAATGGAGTAGGTATAAAGGAAAGTTCCTCCTCTCATTCGGTCCCCTCTGCAGGTGTCTACTTCCTCTGTGACCTCCTCTACTGTGCTTTAAAACAGCACAAAAGCCCTCACCAGGCAGGTACCAGGTACTGGTACCTTGCTTCTTGTACAGCCAGCAGAACTTGAGCCAAATGAATCTTTTTCCTTTATGCATGACCCAGCCTCAAATAAACCTTTATAGCAACACAAAATGGACTAAGATGCCTTCCTACTTCCAAGTGGCCAACATTCCTCAATGACTGACAGATGCAGAAATTTAAAAGTATGGCTGTCTTGGCCTAGCTAAAACACATCCAAGCACCAGAGAAACTTGTGGGTGCGGCTGAATGTGTGTTAGGGCTTCCTTGCCCGATCCTGCTTCCTGCCCTTCCCTTCCAAGGGTGTTAGCCCCAGACTGGCTCCTTTATAAACATTGTGCACATTCAACTCTTTCTCAGAGTTTGTTTTCTGGGAAATAGTTAAATAATTTCCTTATATCTTCATTATTTTATATTTAAAATATTATAGCTAAATCATTTTTAAATTGTTACACACATTTATAAAAATTAAATTCCCCTCAGTTGCAATAAGTTCTGTGGCTTTCACATCATTCAGGGTAATTAAAGCCAAAAGATGTTTCAATGTTTTATGAACTCAATCATCAGAAATATTAAATGCACACACACACCCATAAGAACAATGTTACCTATGAGGGTAAAAATAACATGAATAGGATCTATGGAAATGAATGAAATGAAAAAGAAAAAAAACAGCTAACCATGAATACACAACTCAAAAGTAAATATTTCAATTAAAATGAAAGTTATTTTGCCAATAGAAATTGAAACTACAATATATCTCCACTCTTTCAAGAAGAATGGAGAAGGGGTTAAAACAAAATGTGAGCTGAACAAAAGGGAAACAAGTGAATCCTTGATGGCAGGAGCCCTGTGACCTCTAGTCCGTGACCTTCAGATCTAAATGGTATACCTTGACACTCCGAGCACGCCTGCAGCAGGCAGCAGCTGTTCCTAAATCACTGCAATTTTCTACATCACTAAAGATAATATAAATTTCTTTTCAGAAAACATTTTCAGAACTTAGTAATTAAAATTGCTTATGTCAGTTAGTAGATCTAGAAAGGAAGACCAATTACACAGAAAATAAAAGGATGACAAGAGTAGGGACAGGGTGAGGAGATGACCTCTCTTCACTCAGAGCAGGAAATGCATACAGTATTTTCTCTGCCATTGGAATAGTTTTCTCAGTCATTGTCACGAGACCCCCCCAAAAGTGTTCTATAGCAAAATCCAGGGACATCTTTGTGTTATGTTATACATTTTGTTCTTAAGTTGATTTGGGGTACCTAAATGTTTCTGTAGAGTCACTTGGAATCACAAAATAACAAAACCAACTTCTGAACAAACATGAAGATATTTTATAATCCTTAAATTATTTTTGCATTTAAAGTCCATGTTTGCCACTGACCAGCTCACTGCTGGTGGTGGAATGGGAGTTATGCCAAAATATGTTTTCCGTTCTGGAGGCGTCCCTCAGAATAATTCCTCCCTCCCTGCAAATGTTCCATTTGAATGAATTGAGGTATGGCTTGAATGCATTAATACCTCACAAATACTTCTCTAGGAACCAGTTTAAAACTACTACAACTATTTGTTTGACATTAGTCAAAAATTCTCAACCCTTTGGTATCTTATGAGATGATAACTAACCATTAGGTTTGAGGAGGGTTTGAACCCAGACCACATGTCAGAACAGAAAGTTCTCAGATCTGTTTAAAGGGTAGCTCTTACTCCACTCCACCTCACAATATAAGAAATAAATTTACATTTGTGTTTTAATACAAATGGATTCCCTTAGGTACAGAACACAGTAAACACATCCTTGAATTTTTTCTTTTTGGCTATTGTTTGTTTCTGTTGTTATTTTTGTTTAATGAACACAGGCTATTTTGATCTCTCTTCAGGATGTTCTCCTTAATCGACTTTGAAAAGTTCTCCAAAGTTATGCTCCACAGTTAAAATTTTAAAACATGAAAGAAAAAATCCTTATTGTACTCTTTGCTAAATGTTGCCAGTCAATGGAAGTTTTAAAGTAAGCATTAAAGCAGTTTTGAATGTGGGTCTATTTTCTTACTCTTTAAAATGTAAATAACAGGTAGATAAAACTAACTGCACAGTAGTTTAATGTTTTAGTCCCATGCTTTTCTTAGCTTCTGAAGTTTTCTTGGAACGCATTTTAAGTCCATTAAATATTAGCTGAATGGGTAGAGAATATCAAAAATCATTTATGTAACATTCACATCTAATTAGGCATCATATCTGAATTTTTAAATTTTAGTTCTACAATTTCATGTCAAAGATTTGTGTGTTTTCTGGTTTTGTTTGTTTGTTTGTTTGAGACAGAGTCTCACTTTGTCCCCTGAGTAGAGTGCTTTGGCATTATAGCTTAAAGCAACTTAAAGCTGGGCTCAAGCAATACTCAATACTTGAGTAGCTAGGACTACAGGTGCCTACCACAACACCCAACATGCTTTTTTTCCTTTTCTTTTCTTTCTTTCATTTTTTTTTTTTTTTTGAGACCAGGTCTCACTTTGTCACCATCAGTAGAGTGCCACGGTGCCACAGCTCACAGCAACTTCAATTCCTGGGCTTAAACTATCCTTTTGCCTCAGCATCCCAAGTACCTGGGACTATAGGGACTGGCCACAATACCAGCTATTTTCAGAGAGAGGGTCTTGCTCAGGCTGGTCTGGAACTCCTGAGCTCAGGCAATCCACCTGCCTTGGCCTTCCAGAGTGCTAGGATTGTAGGAGTTCTTCGTCAACCACCATTTAAAAACTACTTTGCCCTTGTTAATAAAAATTTATGAAGCAGCATCTAAAATACACTACTGTGACCTGATCAAACTAAAAAGCTTCTGCACAGTCAAGAACACAGTAAATAAAGCAAGCAGACAGCCCTCAGAATGGGAGAAGATATTTGCAGGTTATGCCTCCGACAAAGGTTTAATAACCAGAATCCACAGAGAACTCAAACATATTAGCAAGAAAAGAACAAGTGATCCCATCTCTGGGTGGGCAAGGGACTTGAAGAGAGACTTCCCTGAAGAAGACAGGCGCATGGCCTACAGACGCACGAAAAAATGCTCATCATCCTTAATCATCAGAGACATGCAAATCAAAACTACTTTGAGATATTATCTAACTCCAGTAAGATTAGCCCACATCACAAAATCCCAAAACCAGAGATGTTGGCGTGGATGTGGAGAAAAGAGAACACTTCTACATTGCTGGTTGGAATGCAAACTAATACGTTCCTTTTGGAAAGATGTTTGGAGAACATTTAGAGATCTAAAAATAGACCTGCCATTCAATTCTACAATTCCTCTACTAGGTATATATCCAGAAGACCAAAAATCACATTATAACAAAGATATTTGTACTGGAATGTTTACTGCAGCCCAATTCATAATTGCTAAGTCATGGAAGAAGCCCAAGGGCCCATCAACCCAATAATGGATTAATAAGTTATGGTATATGTACACCATGGAATATTATGAAGCCTTAAAGAAAGATGGAGACTACCTCTTACATGTTTACATGGATGGAGTTGGAACATACTCTTCTAAGCCAAGTATTTCAAGAATGAAAGAAAAATAAAGAAAATGGGAATAGAGGGGACATTTCTTAAATTGATAGAGGCCATCAACAGCAAACCCACAGCCAATATTGTATTGAATGGAGTTAAATTGAAGTCATTCCCACTTAGATCAGGAACCAGGCAAGGTTTCCCATTGTCTCTATTTCTCTTTAACATTGTAATGAAAGTTTTAGCCATTGCAATTAGGGAAGAGAAAGCAATAAAGGCTATCCACATAGGATCAGAAGAGATCAAACTTTCACTCTTCGCAGACAATATGATTGTATATCTGGAAAACACCAGGGTTTCTACTGTGAAGCTCTTTGAAGTGATCAAAGAATACAGCAAGGTATCAGGCTACAAAATCAACACTCATAAATCAGTAGCCTTTATATACACTAATAGCAACCAAGTCGGAAAAATAGTCAAAGATTCCATTCCTTTCACAGTAGCACCAAAGAAGATGAAATATTTGGGAGTCTACTTAACAAAGGAAGTGAAAGATCTCTATAAAGAGAACTATGAAACTCTAAGAAAAGAAATTGCTGAACATGTCAACAAATGGAAAAACATACCATGCTCATGGTTGGGAAGAATCAATATTGTTAAAATGTCCATACTTCCCAAAGCAATATACAATTT
>CAUYRH010016745.1:0-69166 GCA_963574655.1 Perodicticus potto | reverse complement strand
TGTTCTACCTTTGCCTATTACTGATTACACTAATCAGATTTATGTTTTCCAGAAAGGTCATCAAGCCACACGCAATAAAGATGGTCCCAGTCCATGAACCCCTGTATCACTCTCCCTCTGGAGAAACCCTAACTGCCCCCTTCTATCATCGCTCGATTCAGCAGGAAGCAGTTAGATCGAGTCTTCGCCCCTTTTCCCTAACAGCAGTTGGGGTTTCTACTCAGAGAGGGAGAATTGATGCAGGACATCTGGCACCCTAGCCAGCTCAGCAGAGCTGGCAGACCTGCCCCCTCCTCTTTGGTGGTATTGGTGCTGTGGCAGCCAGCTGAAGAGCCAGCGGGCTGGAGCCAGCAGGCAAGGAGGGGGACCTCCAACGCCCACCAGAGGCTCCAATAACCAAAAAGGCTGGACAAATGCTGAGGAGACACCTGTGCCTTGGTGTCTCCTTCACTTTACACTTAGGACTAAATGTGGAACCCCCATTTCCTATGCCTAGGTCAATTTCTTGTGCTTTTCCTAGGCCTCAATTCCATGAATGGACTGTATCCATTCATTGATACACTCATTCACCTTGCCCCCAGCAGAAGGGACTGTATTCATTCATTTCCTGGCCAAAGAACCCATACACCCATATATACCCTGAGGCTAAAGGCCTAAAGGAGGAGACAGGGAAAGACCAGGAGAAGAACGGAGAGAGCATCTCTCTCCCCACTTGAATTCTCTCCCTCTACCAGGAGTTTTAGTGTTTTCTGTATTCTTTTCTGTAAATCAATTCTGTCTTACCACTTGGGGGGGGTGGAATAATGTAATAAAGAATAATAAAATAAAAATAAATAAATAAAAATAAAATAAAATAAAATAAAAAGTATGATGCAACTATAAAAAAAAAAAAAGACAGTTATCCCAGGAGTGTGTTCCTTATAAAGGAATCACTTCAGTCCCTCTCTCTCTCTCTCTCACACACACACACAAGTACATCTCCCTCCCTCCGTTATTTGTAGTCCTGCTGTCAGTCATGATATGACGCACCCAGGCCATTGTCTCCATCTTACCTTTTCTAGTCTTCAGGACCATAAGATATAAATTTCTGATCATGACAAATTCTCAGTCTGTGATATTTAGTTACAGCAGCACAGAACAAAGACGTCAAGGTAGCATTGCCTTACTGGTTATGTTTTTCCCCTTTTCTTCTTAAATTAAAAACTACTGCTTGTGATCAATACAATTTTTGTATGCCATGCAAAGCATCTAAATATGTGATATTTAACCTCGGTGCCTTAATAAAACTATCCTATGCTAAAAAAAAATTAAAAAAATAACAAAAGCTTAAATATTGATGCTGCCAATATTTTTAAAAGCAAAAATCAGTAGAAGGTACAGGAAAACATTTTTAAAAGCTTATAATAGAAATAAGGCTTTTTTTTTCTTTTTTAGTGACATAAAATTAACATAAATGTTTTCATACTTCAACATAAATCTCAGATTTTGGTTAATATCCATGACAAGCACAAAGATAGCTAAATGTGTTTTATTATAGTTTGTATAAAAATTGTTAAATGAAAACTTCATTTAGAGCACTGAACCTCTTACTGCTGGATGAGACTGATCCCTTTGTATCATGCATTAGAGTTAATAGAATTTTAGAGACATCTGTAAAATGTAAATATACTCTCATATACTAAAAGGCTTTGATTAAAGTGCATTATCAAATAATTAGCATTTAAAATAATCTCTATGTTGCAAAGCTCTTGGTATTTGTGCCTACTTATATTGTACTAAGCCAATAAAAGAAGAAAGATAGGATTTTCTTTCATATTTGAACTACAGGATAGTACTCTGAGAATTCAAGTCCATTAAGTATTATCATTCCATCAAAATGACAGAATGGAAGAAGTTTTAATTAGAAATCATTGTCTTTATTATCAGTATCACATTTAACCATTCTGTGTTCAAAATCCTTTGTCTTTCATCAAGCATTCATCATTACTGAACATCTCCTTTTTAAAATTTTATTTCCTGTGGCATCTTTGATGAAATTCTCTACAGGTGTTCCGATGTCTTCTTATCACCCCTATGTGTTAGAGTCTGACTTATGATGTTTTATTTCAAGACATTTTACAGCCACATAAATGCCTCACTTGCATCATTTTTATCTTTCTTTTCCAAAGAGAAGAATCAAAGAGAAAAAAATACAGCTATAATCTGTGGATATTACGGAAATTTCTTAAGACTGGCTAAATTTTACTTCATGACACAATTTCATTGTCCCCTGAGACAAGACATACTGCTTGTGGGTAGGGTAGGGAAGCTCATTATTACCATAACTGCCATAACTGGAAAATGAACAGATTTGAAATTACTTTTGCAACTTGGAGAATTATTAACAAATTATGCTCCATCTTTTCCTGTAAAGTATGTCATGCAAAAATTTATGATTTTCCCACTCTTGAGTAAGCTATTTCTCTAACAATATTAAAAGACACGTAAAAGCTCTGAAAACAGAAGTATTTGGAATTCTTAACTGAAAGTTAGCAAATTAGATGCCTAAAATGATTCTGCATAAATATTGCCCAATTCCACCTGTTTTGTCACTGAGATCCATTTTGGCCCAATAGTCACAATGCCTTAGTCATAGATTTTTAATGGCGAGAAGCACAGACACCTGTTTCATTTATTTTGAGAACGGTATTAGTGCCCATATTGATGGTCTATGCCAGTAATGTCTTCAGCCAATCCTTGATTACTATGGGATATAAGCCCAAAATGGAAAATGATGAACCTGTGGTTAAGATGAATGGCAGCTGGTTCTGAAGATTGAGAGCTTTCAAATGCCTAGTCATAACTCACTCCATAAAAAAAAAAGCAAGGATTACCACACTCACATCAATAACCTTTGAGCAAGGATAATTTAAAGTAAAGCACAATTATATGTTTAGTAACTAACAAATACATTGACCTAGAAGAAATTAAGGTAGGACCCAGAAAACTCATCAACTGATATGTGCATGTGTGTGTGTGTGTGTGTGCAGCTGTGTTGTGAAAACGTAGTTCTTTTCCTAAGAACAGCACCTAAAAAGAAAAATTGCTGAAGACCCAACAGAACCAAGAACTGTGCTGTGAATAAGGGAAGAAAATACCTCAATAAATGTTTTAAAAATATTTCCAATTAATCTTTTATGAAATATTAGCTTCTTTGTGGCATATATCAACATCAAAAATTATCAAATCAGATCAATAACAATTCAATCTGCTTATGAAATGTTCCAAAATTGCTCTATACTGGCTTACATCATGGCATTAAACACCGGTCATTGTGCAGACAGCTAAAGATAGATGTTTTCCAGTCACAAAATTGTGATAACCAGGGAGGATGAAGCTGCAAAAAAAAGGTTGCTTCTCTGCATCACCTAACATTTGAAACCTGACTTCATTCTTTCATCTATTCATGGAATCCACCCAAGAAATGTTTATTAAACCCTTGAAATATGCAAGATGATGAGGGTTTATACAAAGACAAATCAGGAAGGAACATCGGAAATAATATTGAAAGACAGGATTTGAAGCATGAGATACAGGGAGAAGAAAGCAGAAGTCTGAAAAGCAGGAAATGAAGCGACAAGAACAGTGAACAAGAAGCGTTACAGTTTGGTCCCCTATTCCAGGCTTTAACAAGTGTTTTCTACTCTGCATACAGACGGAAAATAACAGTAAGGCCCTGACTGACTGATCATGCCCGGAGCATACACACTTGAAGCATTTGAAAGATCTGTCCCCTGTGAGGAGAAATTTGTTCTGTAAAGTATATATTATTTTGCGTCTATTGTACAAAATAATAATTCCTGAAATTGTCCTTCATCTCTTCATGTCCTTACTACAAATCACATCCCCAACAAGTACATTATCTGCAAAGTGCTTAGAACAATACCTGGAACGTGTAAGCAGTACACTAGAATGAAATACACAGGAAGGCCTGAATTCTCCCTTTTGCCTGGTCAAAGAGAGCAGCTACCAGTCCTCAGACCATAAACAAATGGACCCATTTATGCCAGGAAACGCCTTTGCGAAGAAATTTTTGATAATGACTTCACTTTCTGATATAAATATACAACTATTCAGATTATTTCTTTGTGTGTCAGTTTTGTTAAATTGTGCCTATCAAGAAATCTGTCTACTTCTGTAGTAGAGTTTTTTTGGGAGGGGAGGGAGAGGAATTACTTGGCATAAAATTGGCATTCCCTATACTTTTTACATCTTTAGATCTCTAGTGATATTCCTTCTATAAATCTTAATATTGGTAACTTGTCTTTCCTTGCCTCTTGATCAGTCTTACTAGAGATTTGTAGTCTTATTAATCTTTACTAAAAAATGAGCAAATTTGTTATTTTCCTCTATTTGTCTTTTTTTCTCTTTCTGCTCTTCCCACTCATTATTTCTCTCTTCCTACTTATTTTTGGTTTAATTTGTTCTCCTTTTACCAATCCCTTAAAATGGAAAGAGGCCAATGATAAATCTTTTTTCTTTTCTAGTAGAAGCATTTAAAGTATAAATTACATTTAAGCACAGCTTTTTTTATATCCTTCCTTTCTCTTCCCTTCCTTTCCCTCCCCTTTCCTTTTCTTGAGATTGCATCTTGCTCTGTCACCCAGGCTGAAGCAGTGGTGCTGTCATATTCACTGGAACCTTAGATTCCTGGCTGAATCACCCTGTCACCTGAGCCTCTGGAGTAGCTGGGAATATAGGTGCATGCTATCAAGACTGGCTGTTTTATTATTTTTTTTATATATAGAAAGGGTCTCACTATGTTGTCCAGGCTGGTTACGAACTTTGGGCCTCAAACAATCCTCCCTCCTTGGCCTTCCAAAGTGCTGAAATTCCAGTCTATATGCCCTAATTTTGATACATCTTCATTATCGGTAAGTGAAAAATATTTTCTAATTCATAAATTTTTCTTTGACCTATAGATATTTAGAAGTGTATTTTTTAATTCTCATGCATTTGGAAATCTTGTGTGTGTGTTTTCTATTTCTAATTTAATCCTTTGTTCTCAGAGAATGTACTGTGTGATTTTATCTTTCAAACATTTTTAGACCTATTTCATGGTTCATTATATTTTGTACCTTGGTTAATGTTCCATTGCACTTGAAAAGAATGTGTATTGGGCTTTTTTATTTGTTTGTTTAATTTTCTGAAAATGTTAGATCAAGGTGTTTGATAATGTTAAAATTACCTATTTTATTGATTTTTCTGTATATCTAATTTAATTCTATCAGTTACTACGGACAGTAAATTATCTATGTTTATGCCCTTTTCTCTCTTTAAATCTGTTAGTTTTAGCTTTAGGTATTTTGAATCTCTATAATTAGTCATATATATATTTATGATTATTTTACCTTCCAAAGGAATTGATCTTTCATCATTTATAATGTCCTTCCTTGGTTATTTTGTCTGATATTAACGCATTTACATCAGTTTTCTTTAGTTGTGTACAGGATGAATTCATTTTCCATACCATTGATTTCAACTTCTCTGTGTTGTTATATGTAAAATATATCATTTATAAACAGAATATACTTGGATCAAATGTTTTAAATTCAGCCTGACACCCTGGGCCTTTCAATCCAAATGTTTTGGTTTTCTGCACACAATCTAATCCTAGATACAGCTGCACTTAACGTCTACCACTTTGCTGTTAGTTTTACCCTTGTCTATCTGTATATTCTTCCTATCCTTGTCTATCTGTATATTCTTTTCCTGCCTTCATTTGTAATAATCCAAGTTTTAGTATTCTAATTTGCATCCTATTTAGGTTTCTTATGTATCTTCTTTATATTATTTTTCAGTGATTGTTCTAAAGATTGTAACCTGCTTCCTCAACTTGTCACAGTCCAATCAGGGTTAACATTGTGCCACTTCAAATAAAATGTAGGAGTCTTTCAACAGTATAATTCCATTTACTGCTACCCTTTATCTCGCTATTGTCATATATTTTATATCATCATGTTATAAAATCTGACAGTACTATACTATAACTTTTCTTTTAAACATTGTTGTCTTTTAAAGAAATAAAGAAAAAATTATAGCAGTTTTTGTTTATCCCCCTATTTATGAATTCTAGGGATATTTATTCTTTCTTATATAGCTGAGTTTCTCTGGTTTCACCAGACAGAAGCCTGAAGAACTTTCTTCAGCATTTGTTGTAGTGCAGCAGAGTCTGTTGTTGGTAATTGTCTTGTTAAGCTGTCTGGAAAAAATGTCTTTATTTTGTCTTCATTTGGAAGAATATGTTGGCTGGATATAGAATTCTGCATTGAAATTATTTTTTTCGGTACTTTAAAGTTCTCTTCTGGCTTCCATTGTTTGTGAGACGAAATTAGCCATCATGTATATCGTTGTTCTCCTATATGAAATGGGACTTTATTCTCTGGCTGCTTTCAAGATTTTACCTTTACCTTTGGTTTCTGCAGTTTGATGATGAAATTACTGGTGTTTTCTGTTTATTTTCCTACTTGCCCGTGAACAAAGTATAAATACTTATTTTAAGTCATCTGAGTGTTTGTTTCTGTTAACTAGTTTTTGGGGGGGACTATGGGTCACATTGTCCTGGTCTTTCTATGTATAGTAAACTTTCATTTAAAACTGAATATTTTGTATCATACATTGTTGTTTTGCTATCTTCCTCTAAAGAGCGCTAATTCTTTGTTCTATCAGGCACTGAAATTATTGGCTAAACACCTTGACCTTGTGTAGACTTGATTTGACATTTGATTAGTGTTAGTCTACATTAGTTTTGTCTGCAGTCCTGAAGCAACTCCCAAAGCTGGAGAGTATATTCTTTATTTCTAAGGGGTGCCCTCCTGGAGTTTCAATGGAAAGGCTAGGACATTTACTAATCCTTCTAACTTTGTATGACTTCAACTCTAAACTCTGTTTTCTCAGCAGCAGAAAGTCCCTGGAACTTCTGTTCAACTCTTTCCACCTCCCAGCCAGTGCTTTTGCTGGGCCTCCTAAAGACTCCCCCAAGAGTACATAGTCCAGGGCCAGTTAAGAATTCAAGGAGAATTTAGAAGTATAGTTTGGGGATTCCCACTCTGTGGATTTCTCCTGTTACTGTTTTGTCAGTCCTGAAGTCCATATTCTAGGTCCTCAAATCATGAGAATTATGGCTTTTTACTAGAGTTAGAGCTGCCCCCATGAGTAAAGGGCTAGGAAGGACCTTCAAGACTAAACCTACACATGCGGGGATCTCACAAGCATAGCTCCCTTGTATCAGTGTCCAGCTCCCTTCTGTTTCTGCATCTTTGGATCATTCTCTGATGCCTTAAACTAGCATTGTTGCTGTTGCTGTTCTTTTAACATGTGGGTCAGAGATCATAATTTTATCTTCAGGAAGGTTAGTCTGATACAAGTTATTTCATGTTACTAGAACTGGAATCCTAACACATACCCAACTCACCGGAGTAACTGTGAGCATCCACATAGCATTTCATATTCAATGTGCAAAAAAACAGAAACCTTGATTGTTTTTCACCCCAAAATCTGCCCTCTCAATCTCCCTCCCTTATTGAATAGCAACATAGCATAATACACTATATCATCCTTAAATCTTTCATTTATTACCCACAACCAACCCATTATCAAATCCTGGGGTCCAACCTCGATAATGCATCCCCATCTACCTCTCTCCATCACCACTGGTGGGTCTGCTGAATCAGAGCACCACAGCCTTTCCCAGAGACTAATGCGGTGATCTCCTAACTACTAACTAGAGCACCTGCTTTGATCCTTCTCCCCACACAGCCATTCCTTTCAAGGCAACCTGAATCAATCGCCATAGAAATCTAAACCAGATCACGTCATTGTTCTGCTCAAAACCCTATGAGGGCTTATTCTTAAAATGAAACAAAATCTATCCCACATCATTAACTCCTACCTACCTCCTTCTTCCTTACTTTTTAGGCTCCACTAACTCTCTCCATGTTTCTTAAATATACCAAATATTTCTGCCACTCGTGGGTTTTTCATTTGCTAATCCTTCAGCCTCAGTCCACGTCCTCCAGATTTTCACTTGGCTAGTTCTTTCTCATCGGTCAGCTTTTAGCTCCAATGTAACCTCCTCCAAAGAAGCAACCCAGGAGGAAACTACCCTCCTCCAAAGAAGCTTCTTCCCCACATTTAGAAAAGCCTCTGTACTCCACCCCACGCATTTACCATCACAGCTCCCTGTCTTGTTTTGTTTATAGAATAAACCACTACCTATAAGGATTCTTTTTTTAAAAATATTACTTTTTAATTTCTATGTCAGTCAGGACAAGCTAGGTAATGCCAGGCTTGGGGTTATGCCAACTCCAAAATCTCAGTGGCTTAAAACAATGAAAGTTGACTTCTTTCTCATAGAACATGTCCACTGAGAATCAGTTAAGGGCGCTGCTCCCCAGTGCCTTCACTCTCAAACTCAGGCAGACAGAGCACTGATTATCTGGTAGCCAAAGAAGAAAGAAAGAAGCTGGAGGGTCTTACATGGACAGACAAATGCTCTAGCTCAGAAATGCCACACATCACCACTGCTCTGACCTAATCAGCCAAAACTTATCACAAGACCAGAGGGTTTAATTCCACTTTATGTCAGATGGTGAGACAAAAATATCAGATGAACTTCATGAATGACCACAATTGTATATACTCTTCCCACTGAAATGTGCAACCTATGAGGACAAGAACCTTACTGTTTTGTTGTTTTTGTTATTATTATTCATTGCTCTTTCCTCCGTGCCTAGAATTGAACCTCCTGCATAAAAAGCACTGTAGTACCTCTGGCATGAATGCATAACATCTCTTCCTTGCATACCTCAAGCTAAAAGATGTCTAGACTTGCTCAAAGCATTGTATCTAAGATCTTCCTCCACCCACGACTGACAGTTTTCTGAAGAGTAAAAATATTCTTCTTTCATATTCAGTTTGAACTGTCATCTAGCATCCAGCTGTTAAGCAAATTCTCTGTCCTCTTTTAAACGTGGATTGTTAAGCACTCATGTTTACAAAATTCAGAGTGGGGTAGAGTCCAATAATCTGTGCAGGCTCTAAAAAGAAGCAGGAGAGCAACCTAGAAATAAAAGGATGTGGTCATTTTCATGTTTCTAACGTAGCAGACTCAGGGCTGGGGTAACACTGGGAGAAGAACCAGGGGAGGACTGTGAACTTCCATCTCTACAACCCCCCCCCCAATATGGACCAAACACCTATTTATCCTTAGAGAAAGAAAGATGTTTTTCTTACGGAACGGGGGGATCTGAGCGTCAGAACTTCAAAGACAATCCATCGTGACTCCGCACAATGGCTGCCTGCAGGACCATGCCCTACCCATCACCTCCACTGCTGAAACCACCACGGCACAATCTGCGTCACCTCCCCTACTAGCTGGCGGGGATGGAGAACAGACCCAGAGAAGAGTCACTCTGTAAAATTACTAAACAATGTACTCTCCCTAAAACGCAGTGTTCGTCCTTCCTACATCACCCTGGAGGGAGGGGGACTAGGAAGATTCCCCCTAAAGGAGCCATCACGAGCAGTTCAGAGGAGTTAAGGGACTATTACAATGAAAAACAGTGACTGTGCATCATCTCAGAGTAAAGCAAGAAGCAGGGCTCCAGGGTTTCACTAAAACAGCAATTTTAAATATACCATATTTAAATCAGAAACTAAACAAAGTTAAACGCGTGTGTAAATTTGTTTATTCATGTTTCCCTTTTGCTTGAAAGGAAAGGACTCATTTTAAAGAGGCCTTAAGATCTTGCTTCCCACCTTACCTACACTTCTCCTCTGACGCTTTCCCACTCCCTCTGCTCTAAACCTGACCCCTTTGCCATTCACCACTCTTAATATTCCCAGGCGTTGGGGCTTCTGTACTTCCTCTTCTTCCTGGGTCGTCTTCCCTCAGAAAGTTACACAGGTTGTTTCTTCCCCTTCCTGGGATCTCTATTCAAATGTTATCTTCTTAGGAAGTTCTAGCAGCTTGTAAGACCCTGCCCTCAATGGCCCCACTGCATCATTAACAGCATTTACTGACCCTTACATAATATATAATGACTTACTTATTTGCTTATCTTTTCCCACTAAAATATAAGCTCAAGCAGGGTAAGGAATTTGTTTAGTTCAATGCTGGGTCCGCAGAGCCTAGAAAATGCTCAACAAATGCACAAAATCAAGTCCTATATCATTAAGTCTCCTAACTTTACAAGTAAGTTGACACAAATTAATGAGCAGGATCCAATGACTGAACAAGTTCATGGAAACATTAAGCTTCACAAACTCAGTGCCATTAATACCTTCACAGCTTAAAACATACATTTGCAAACATAAATAAAACTTCTTTTTCTTAAATCCTCTTCTGGTATGACAAATAACCAGAACCACACATCTGTTTCTTTCAGTAAACTTGAGAATAAAGATGATCTAATGATAATTTCAGACTACAATTTTAGAAATACATCGTTATGCCTTATGTTCAGTATATGATGAGAATGGACTCAGGGAACAGAAGTCCTAAAGGGAAGATGTTATTTTTAAAAAGCAGCAGCAGCAGCATATACTTCACTATCAGGTTTCCTCACACGCTGCCTGGCTTCCCTTCCACACCACCCTCTCTGCCCCCAGTGGATCACGTGTTTATCTTTCTACAACACTGTTTTGATCTTTTCATTATGATCAAAACTTCCAGTGTTCAGGGAGTAAACTACAACAGACACCTTACCTAACAAATGCAAAATGGTAAACTGATCATTTGTACCCTCATATTAATCTGAAATTTAAAAAATTTAAAAACCTTTCAGTTTTCTTCTTTGACTTCATATATTTTGAGTTTTTTCCCTTCACAATAAGCTGATATATCTCATTAAATTTTAAAATAAAGAGAGGGATATCCTCCAATTCTATTGGTTTCAGGGAAAATTTTAATTCCTGAACCTGGAATTAAAGGCCCTCCACAATTTGCCTTAAAGTTTCTCTTTTCCTGCTGTCAGTTTACCCAAATCTGCTGACCCAGGTAAACTGCCCCATTCCAAATCTACACTAAAACCATTTTGCCCCTTCTTCCCCACAACTTTGTGTTTCATGTTTCTCCAGCTTGGAAGGCCCCCCTTCTCTCTCCAACAGAATTGCCCTGGAGCTGTGAGGCAAAGTTTATATTCAGACCCAAGAAAGTTAAAGAAACAGTGATCAGATGCACAGACTTCTTGGGAGATGGTAAGTTCACTATTATTAGAGACACTCAGATCCTGGCTGAAAATGTAACAAGGAAGCACTTCCCAAATCCATTCACCCTGAGATTCCGTGATTCCACCCAGTCCTTTTTCACTAGGAAGCTTTAGTTGATCATTTCTGTAGGGAATTACCTCGGAACAGACTGTCAGTCCACATGGGTGGCAATTTCCACAGGCTGGCCCTGCAGTGATATTGCAGCTGTATGTTCACACATCTGTGTCTAATCTCCTTTGCTAGATGGCACCCTTGTGAAAGGCAGAGGCTCACGGTGCCAGCACTGTCCCTTGCAATTGGTAGGCACTCAGTGTATGAGTCAGTGATGGTACTGAAAAATGGTACAGTTCAGAGGAATACATTGGGAAGGTTATAAGAGAAAGAGGGATTGGTCATGGAGCAGCAGGAAACATTCCCTCCCCTGGACTGCTGGAGAGTCAGCACAGAGTCACCCTCACAGGTTTCTATGTGTTTTCTGGTCTACTCTCAGCTGGTCTGTCCATTTCAGTGGTCATGTCCTCAAGAACACACAAAGTATCATAGACTAGCCTAGGAAAATCTTAATGTGTCATCACATCCTTCTTACCTTCAAGGGAAGAAGCCTACCCCAGCCAAGAACATTAGGGTACTGACAGCCACAAGGGCAGAGGTTTTGTGCTGAGTTTCTCTGGGCTCAGCAGCAATAACAGACTTTGTCCTGAAACTGTACGACTTCTTGCTGGGTCAACTAGATGACATTCTTTAACCAAAGAGATGGCTGGTCAGGCAGGAGGCAGTGCCAGGAAAGATCCCCGAACACAATGTGGAGCAAAGCTGTGGGGAGTGGCCTCGCACAGCCCTGGCCCAAAGCAGAGGAGGCTCCCGGCTGCCAGCTCACCATCTGGGACGCCTGAAAAGGCATCTGTCTGGGAACCAGAAGGCTTCAGTTTATGTTCCAGTTTTACTGCTGACTACTGTTGTGACCTTGAAGCCAGGCAAATCAACCCTGTACTTTTCAATTTACCCATCAACAATAACTCTGGGTCACAGCCAGGATAAGAACACAAATCAGAAACAACAGAAGTGCCTCGACCCTCACTGATATTTGAAATCAGATATAGTATGAGGGCCCCTGCTCTAAGGCAGCTAAACTTTGACTTTGGAGAAGTCCTTTATACCAACAAGTCTGACCCCCTGGGAACCCATAAATCTTATAATGGCCTCTTAGCCCCTGCACAACAACACAGCTACCGTAAAAGAACATTCTCCTACTCACTCCACCCACCAACTCTTACTGACCCTTTGGACATAGATCTCCCAAGGAAGTGGGTTGTTACCATCTTGGTCAGTCCATTACACTTCTCAAGTAGCCAAAGTATTATAACCCAGTGAAAATATCCTCAAGAAATTATTTTAGTTGAGGGAATCAATAAAAGAGAAAGGTAGAAAACACCTGTAGTGCTAGCTACCTGAGAGGCTAAGGTAAAAGGATCTCTTGATAGGGGAGTTTGAGGCCAGCCTGGAAAACACAGCAAGACTCCATCTCTTAAAGAAAAAGACAGAGATGGAGAGAGAGGGAGGGAGGGAGAGAGAGAGGCATCAAAACAAACCAGGGAAAAATTTCATCTGTATCCTCTCAAATCACACTCCTCTCCCAGCCAGGACACTAATCATCCTATTATTCAAACAAGCTACCAAACAGCTCTATCGATGTGGCTTTAAATGAATCAAGCAGTCAAGTGCTCTTCATTTCCAATCTTACTGTATATGATTTAACCAGTTGTGAAGTCCCACCCCAGCTGGTTACATCTCACTAACAATGAAGAGGTTTCCTTCTGTGCTGTGTGTGGGTCTATCCTCAATTCCATGACAGACAGTCACCATCACAGGAAACTTCTGCCCCTGCCTCCCATAGGTGGGAGATGAACAGAGGAGAAGCAAGCAATGATTGGACCTGCTAAGGAAAGCACCCCTTGGCCCCGAATGACTCATCGGTACCAAGTACAATAAAAAGCACCTGGAAAGGTACACCCCGTAATAACTGCTTACTTATAATGCTCTAACCTGAGTTCGTTTATCATGTCCTTGAGGTATCCTTTTACAGTGTGTGTATCCCCTGTCCTACGGGAACTAGAGCAGCCAGACGATTCTATCACACTGAAAGCTGCAGCTGATTGCCCTTTAGCGCTAATGGATGTGCAACAGACTGCAAACTAATGAAGGGACCTAATAAAAGCAGGTGGGAGGACATGGCCTTAAACTTGGAATTTCCACCCTCACCTTCCTTTCTTGTTCGATGAAGGAAAGAACATTAAAGTAATAGGATAAGTTTTTGTAAAGTACTGCAAAGTTAATTCGTACACACTGAATTTCTCTCTGAAGAAGGGTATTCCCTGGGGATTTTTAAAATATTGACTACCAATAATTCCAGGTTACCTTTACTAACCTACCTTAAATATAAAACACTCTGGAATAATATTCTCCCTAAGGAATTCTGTGGTCATTGCTGGCTCTAAAATTATTTGCTGTATGAAAAGGGACTGGGAGTTGATAAATTGAATGCCTAGAAAAAATGAAGATGCTAAAACTCAGTATAGATTGGTGGAGAATGAAGATGGTGGCACAACATTTAAATATCTGCCATGAGTATCAAATACAATAAAAAGAACAGAGCTTGACATGATAGATATTCTAACTAACATTTAGCTACATTTATATCATTTGATATAGCAAATAATTCCCCCCAAACTAAGACCTTATCACCCTGATAGCACAATATTTAAAATAATCAATTGTTGATATTCACCCTGAGTAGCTGCATGTAGACTCTTTTAAAATATACCATCAACTACCATGATAAACATGAGAGTCATTTTCACTACTCAGCTACTCAGACCTCAAATTAATACAAAGAAATCAAACCCTACCCACATCATTGTATTAAAAGAATATTTTTCCATTCCTAAATATTTGATTCTTTGTGTTTTGATATTTCTGTATCACCATGACTATCTTCCCTGCTTCCTGGAATGTCTGGGTTTTATTTTTTTTTTGTCTATTTTGAAATGGCAAAATCATATGTGCAGCTCAAAATACAAAAAGATAAATTCATCTGAGCCTTACACCAAGACAGTGGAAAACAAACAGGCATTTCACTTTATTAAATTCATCAAATGACAAACTATTGTGGAGTGACCTGGTATTTTATGGGAAGATGTCCTTTTGTTACAATAAAATGAAAGAAAGAAACCAAAATTTGTCTTTTCAAATCTCTAGATATGTTCACAATACTTTTAACTCCAAAACTTCCTATTTAAAATTAAAACAGACAAAGATACACAGAAAATAGCAAGACTCTTAAAAGTTGACATAATATAAACATTAGAAAAATATACCTTTAGCATCTATTCATCTATTATAGCCATCTAGTTATCACACTCTTCTTTTCTTAATCATGGTCTTTAAAAAAGAACCATGATTTTTATGCAGCTGGGTATCTCGGGGTGAGGAAGGATGTACAGGGTCAAGCTCAGGCCCACAGCTCACTTCCCACAATTCTGAAATCCAAAAGGATGATCTTTTAACTAACTTATTGGGAAGACCTGACCAAACCTGAATCCATTTAGCAGGAAAACCTAACCAGATCTTACTTGAGCTTGTTTACAGTCATTATTCATCCAATTTCATGTGAATACACACAAACACACACATATGTATATATAAAAGAAATATTAACATGTCTGGTGATGAGTATTTAGCAGGGTGACCTATTAAATACAGACACATGCACTAAATTCTGAAACACACCTAGCCACAGCATTTTGGCTAAGAAATGATGGGCCTAGATTAAGCTTAGAAAGCACATAATTTTTGCTGTTTTGACCATGATCCAAAGTAAATGTGCCATCACCTATATGCTCACTGCCTGGAGCCGTCACTTACGTAACTCATTATTTCCTTTTCTAACCAGATTCTCCCAGTGACTTTCTCTCCCTTCCTCCTCCTCTGGTCATCCAGCCTAATCTCCCTGGTTACCTTTAACTTCATCTGCCCTCACAGCTCTCCCATCAGTTGTGGAAGCTTCCCAAGGTCTCACACACTCCCGTCCTGTTGGACTTCTAGCTGCTCCTTCCCTGTTCCAGGCGGGCCTGAACAAACTCACACCTGAATTACTGCAGGTGACTCCTAAATACCTTCCTATTTCCTTTTTATTCCCCTCCTCTCTCTCTTTCCAATCCCCCTTAGATTCGGCTTCAAGATTAACCTGGTTATCTCCTACACATTGTTCGAATACTTTCCTTGACTCAGAGACAAGCAATGAAAGCAATGAAGTCCAGACCTAGAAGACTGGCATTTACCGAACAAAGGCCTGAGACCCAACCGACCTTTCTACCCCATCTCCTCTTTCCTAATGTAAACCTTCCCATAGGCAAGCTGAGCCCGACTTCTCAGCACTCTTTCCCACTCCAGAAAAAGCTGAATTTTCCTCCTCTGTTCACACTACTCCAGGACCTGAAATTTGTAAAGAATTCTTTGTGTCATTTCCATTTCTACCCCATTCTCATTTCAGACTCCCATTTTGAGCCCTCTTTGGCAGTCCAGATTTCTCCACTCCTGAATGCCCACAGCACTCACTCTCCGTGCTATTCATCTGATACTTGATGTGCACTTTCTTGCAATCATCAGAGTATTCAATTTTTCATACATACGTATCTTGTCTCTTTAAACAGAGTTTAAATTCTTTGAGATCAAAGACCATGTCTCACATTTTATGAATGGACAAAGTATACCCTTCTACAGTGTACAATAAAAAGGCAACGCTTGCAAAGATAACATGTAAAGAAAGGCTAATTTATTTATTCAATCAAATGTTTTGAATACTACTTCCAAACATTATTTTAGGCACTGAAGATTAAATGATAAGCAATATCAACTAATCGTTTCTCTTACAGGGCTTATGATAGAGCTGAGAATTCATATACTAGTGAAACAATTATTCAAGAAACTAATACACATATATTATATGCATAGTATATATATATGCATATGTATATGGAAAAGGAACTATGCAAAATTAAGAGGCCTAGAATCATTTTTAGATGCTATATCTGTTCATTCTGAGTCTGCCTGCCTTCCAATCACTGCAGTTTCAGGAAAGTCTTAACTTCAATGAATACACAGAACATCTTTCTTGTTGAGAGACTAACAGAGGTGATTTGACAATGTGTTAAAAGGGCAGTGTTAAAAAAAAATTCTAAGATCTATACTTGGATAAAAGTTATTCAATCAGAAGGCATTACTTGGAACCTGATCACTTTTCCTTTCATAGAATTGCTTTCATAAAATAAAACATTATAGACTTGATTTTATGCTTAACGATCATGCTTTACACTTTTATGAAAGTTTGCCTTAAGACACAAAAATACAAAATCCATCTCTACATTTGCCACTTCACCTGTTAGAACGTGTTGTACAAAGCAGAAGAAAAAAAATTACTTACTAAAATTTAGGACAAAGAAATTCTACAATTTAGTATAAAGAAAAAATTCCTCTGTGGAATTTGCATATATGTCCTTATCATCAGCGTAATAATTTTTAATGTTTATATTCGTGGATATGTCTAAACTACAATCCCCCAAAAGCTAGGGTGAATCATTTAAACACATTCAAAAAAAAAAAAAAACTAGAATCAGCCTAGCAAATGGAAAAGAGAGGTACTGGAAGGGTATAAACTGACATTCCAAAGGAATATCATTTTCATAAATACTAATATAATACTCACCTCAACAAGATTCAGTTTTAAAACTAAAAAATTATTCTGAATGTATTAATTCTGATTTCAGAATTGCTCCCAAATTATGCTAACCAAATAGCTACAAAATTATGATATTTATGTTTCCTAGAAAAAGAAAATTAAGAAAAAAGAGAGACAAAAAAGAAAAACTTTTAAAAAGAAAAATAAAATTGGTTACTAATGAAACTATATTCAATCATGTGCTCATAGAATCATTCCCTCTGCCTTACGCATGTTTTAAGTTGGCAATACTGTGTTATTCTTTTGGAATCTACTAAAAGAGACTTCCCATAATAAAATAGAAAAGGAAAGACTTACACGTTGATGAAATGGAAAAGGTAGTGGCATTCTATTTAATATTTATGTTTGGCATTTTACTAGAAATTTGCAAAAAAAAAAAAATGTTTTAATTGATCTCACAAAATTATTCTGACCATTTGGTAAACCATTCCGATATGATCACAGACAAAGTTTCTATGCCTGTAATTACCAATCCCACTCCCCCCTCCACAGGTACCATCATCATCACTACCGCCTATCATAGGCATGCCTGTATGAATTGTTAAAAGTTTAAATATGGCCTTTTAAAAGTGAATTACATACAAATCCTAGTTATTTGGGAAAAGGAAAAGAATCATCTATCACATCTCAAGCCAACAAGAATGTTTATGTTCACCAAAACTTTTAATTCCTCTCCACAATGTTGTGTAGATGTCAGTTCCAGAGCACCTGGTGCAAGCTCATCGGTGCAAGTGGTTACACATGGGAGCTGGAGCAAAGACAATTTCAGTGTGATAGGACACAGTCAGAGAAAGGGTCACAGAGGAGATAACTTTCAAAACAGGAATTAAAAATTAATTAAAGAGAAATTAGCCAAGTTGACAAGGAAGGGACAAGCATGATGGGCATTAGAGAGCACACGTGCAAGGGCACTGGGGCCTGAACGAACGTGGCAGGTTTGAGAAAATAATCCTGCATGGTCTGAAATGTTAGGAGATCAGGTTTGAAGTGAGGTCAAAAATAGATCATAAAGTATTCTGGGTATCAATTAAAGGACTTTAAAGTTTTTTTTTCTTTATGTAGTAGAAAGCGTCTAACAATTTAGAAAAAGTATTCCAGTGACAAAGTCCATAATGAATTGGGGAGGACAGCACTACTAGGATGAATGATTAATAGCTCATGAAGCTGGGCGGTGCCTGTGGCTCAAAGGAGTAGGGCGCCAGCCCCATATGCCAGAGTTGGTGGGTTCAAAACCAGCCCTGCCAAAAACTGCAAAAAAAAAAAAAAAAAAAAAATAGTTCATGAAGCAAGGAAGAAGGGAGAAGAAAACAATTTCAAAGTTCATTAGGAATCTGAATCAGAGAATGAGATGGACAATCTGGGAGTTCATTACAAAGTTGCATCAGGAGTCCCCCACCAAGATATGCAGATGGTTATGATTCCTTTTCTAATATCCCTTATAATTTCATAGCTTGTAGGTAAGGAAAAAAAAGAAGGGAATTGCCACAAAGAAGTGATAAATCTGACTACACTGCAGAATCTTTTCTGTAGAAAGGCAAAAAGCAAATAGGACACATCATTATATTACTTTAAAATAATTTGTAATCAATAAAACTACTTGAAAACTAGGGTGCTTTTTCGGGGTTGAATTACACATGCCAAAAGGAGAATTAAAATGTGAGCAATGGTTGAAATAGGATTTTAGTACAAAGAGATTAAGAGTTTGCAATAAAGTAATTGCAAAATGTAGCAATTACAAAACCCATTTACCTTTACGGTATGTTTCCCAATCAATCTTTATTATGAGAAAAAAACTTTTCCTTAAACTGGGTATTTTGGTCTCAATTTTCTTTCAGTTCCTACACTCGGTTCCAAATACACCTAGCCATTGCTTGTAACAGATAGGTATGATTTTCTCTGTCAGCACTCTCTACCTATGTTTGGAACTCCTCCTTCCCCTCACCACCCACCCTCCCCCTCTTCCATCCAGGAGATTACTATGCAGGACACTGCCCTTGTGCAGGTGATCAACACCAAGTTCCTACATATCCTCTGTGTCAATGACCTTTCTCTCTCCACTCCACTTAAGCACCCACTCTCAACAGACCACACCCTATTTGGAAATCACCACTAAAGAAGGGCCGGTAGGACACCTCATCTGACCACACCTACCAATCTTTTCCCTTTTCTTAGTTCCATTTCACCCACTGTGTTTTATTGAAATCTTCAAGCGCTTCCCCACTTCTCCCAGATCATCCTCCTCCTCACTTCTTTCCCATGTCCAGCCAGAACACATACTGTTAATCAAATCAATAACCCTTTTACTAGAACTCTCCACTTATTTTCCATCCTTTGTTTCTCATACAGCAAGCCTCAGTCCCCACCCAGATGAATCACTCTGAAATCTCGTTCAGGGTGACTGAGTTCTCTAAGAGAAAGCTGCTCAACAACTCAGATTGGCATCTTGCAAATTATTGTGGCTAACATGCACTGCCCTGGGGGATAATTATCACCCTTTTCAATTGTCTCTAGCCAGTTCAGTTCCACACTCCCCAGGGTCATAGTTCAAAACCTTGACCACTCTCTTAAATCTCTTGCATCATCAAAACTCTCTGTCTTTATCTTCAGGTGTTCTTCTGCATCATAAAACAGAGGTTATCAGGTGGGAGGACATTCAGCCTTCTGCTCCTCCACCTCCCTCTCCCGTGTACCAAGTAGAGCACCAACCTTTATCTCACTCATGGCTGTACCCGAGGAACTAGGATCTCTCCTCTCGTGCTAGATAAGGCTATCATTTCTATCAGTGTCCTAAGGCCCAGGCCAAGGAAATCTTCAGACATGCTGTCTTTTATCTACATATTTATCTGCGCATTTACAGGGAAGTCAATTAATCTCATCATCCACATAAAACCACCACACCACCACCATCAACAACAACAACAAAATTCTCTTGGTTCTTCTTCCATTTATAACTACTTCTCTTTCTTCTGTTGCCTCACCAAACTTCTAGAAACTATGTACATATATACATAGGTGTACATACTACCCACATATACACACAGATAATAAATATAAAATATTATATATTTATATAACAGAAACAGGTAGCAATAGTTTGAGGAGTTGAGATGCATAAAAATATATGTAATATTATGTTTTTATTATCTTCCTAATTGATCCAACAGAAGCATTTAAAACTACTTTCTTTACCCCACAGCACATGTGACCTCTTCATGTATCATACATTTATTTGTATAATCTTTTACCCTCCTGTAAAAGGTAAGTTTTTACGAGGGCAGAGACCTTACCTGTTTGATTCATTGCTAGAATAATGTCTGGCATGTGAGAAGTAGCCAATGAGTATTTGTTGAATAAACATCACCAACCCAGTGAGCCAAAATTGTTATGTCCAGAGGTGGGAATCTCTAGGCCAACTTCAGTCTCTTCTCTGAGAGTTTAAGCTTGAGAGCAAGAGAGTTAGGCTAGCCTTTGTGGGTGGATGTAAATTTATCTTAAGGATGAAAGGAGAATAAAACACAATAAAATAAAGAATACTAAAGAATGATACAGAAGTTTAGACTAAGAATATCCTGATACAATTCAAGCCCTTGGTTCTATTTATCCAAATGTCAAAAATGAATTCTGTCCTTGGTCTCCAGGAAATATCCCAGTATCTCTGTAGTATGTTACCATTTTAACGTCAACTACTTTAGTCTCTTTTTCTGTTGCTTATCACCAATGAATTCCTTACTAATATACTATTCTCTGGGTGAAGGGGCTCAAAATAAACATTTTAAACCCAACGTTCAAAAAAAAATGAGGGTGAAAAATTAGAGTTCCAATTCTAACTCCCTGAATGAGTAATATGCGTAACTATATGGGCAGTGGTTAATGTACTTTAGTGAAAATGTGGTGTGATATGGAGGAATTTTCTTTATGATTTACAAACTCTCTAATACAGCATGCTTAGGTATTAGTTATGAGTAAAGAACTATTTTCATGTCTTCTCTAAATAAGATTATAAACAGAATAGCTGGAGAACCATGGGACAACCATGCACAACAAATCAATGCTGGAGGACAAACAAAAATGCATCCTAAATTGGCATTTAGAAATAACAAGGCTCCATCATGTAGAGTAGAAAGTAAATAATTAGCAAAATTACATTTCATGGGTTATGGTACTTACCGAACAAACGCTGATGGAACAAAAATTTGCCAGCTATTAGTCCTATGAGAATGGCGAGTAGCCATAGAAGCACCTTCAGAATCCTCCAGCCAACTCCTCTAGGGTATTTATTTGTTACAAACGAAAAACAGTTTCCAACGACAATAACATTGGCTTCTGTTTGGCTATGAGAAACTGGGTCCTCCGCAAAGATTAAGAAGTTAAAGAAGACCACCAAATAAGCCACAATCATGCGAGACCAGGGATGCTGGAAATAATAACGGAAGTCTTTACCCATCCTTCAAACCTTCAATTCCGTAGTTTACCTGCATGAGAAAAGACAGACAGGGTTAGAGCAAGAAAACAAGTAGCCTCTCTCTTCCTGCTCCCTGTTCAGGTTCATAACAGTTCAGTATAAGGTATGTGGAAAAGATGACACCTGATCCTACTTACGGCACCAAGGCACATCTGAGCTTGCAGAAAGTTAACATGGTCCCTTCACCATCATCTAATCAGACCCCTGATCACTTAGAGATTTAGGAAAAAAGGAGAATAAAAGAGTAGGGGGGGCAGAAGGGACATGAGAGGGCCAAAAACTGCCCAAATTGCATGGTGACTAAAACAACATGCAGAGGTCCTCCCACGAGGAAACACAGCACAAAACCAATGCAATCCCTTCCTCTTTTCGATTATTACCTTTATCAGACCATCGTAACATAAAGTCATTTACAATTTGAAATGATATAGAAGCAAACTGACCTCATATTACCAAAACATAAATACCATTCTCCTCTGCCCAATGCCCTCTCCTTAGAGTAATAATAGCTTAATAATTTTGTGGATTTATGTTCGGATCTTCTTCTACATTGCCAAATGCAAGGATGTATATAAACTTCTATAAAAATGCTCATAGTCTAGTTATCAAATAATTTCAGTACAGAATGTTTTAGGAAAGAGCTAAGTCTAAGATAGAGTAGTGCCCACAGGAAGGATTGGAGACTCTGCATTTGGAGAGTGAGTAGAAAGAGACAAAGGACATGCCCAAGTTCAAGGCTAGAGAATTAGTGGGATGTCTTTTAACTAGGTAAAGATGGGTATCCTATCCTAAATATGCATTGGAAGTACAGCTGTTTCAAAATGCACCTATCCAGGCCCCAGCTCAAGTCTTGCTCTGACCCTAATTCTTTAGACTCTGGGAGCCAGCCTGCCCATAAAGAAAGCCTGACTAGGTCCACGATGGCTTGGGAGTGAATGATTCAGTCTATCCAATTCCAGTGTTTGGCTTTGGTGATCCCTTTTAGCTCTCCATTTCTCCAGCAATAAAGCTGATCAAATCTTGGATAATAAAAATAACAAAGGCAGTAATGGGGCTGCCATCTGCCAATTCATTTTTCTTCTTTCTCATTTTATTTAGAGTTCAGAAGAAGAGAGGGAAGAAGGACCCGTCCAAAGTTCTCAGTATTTTACATGGAAGGCATGGATGTCTGCATGTATCATTATGTCATTTTTGTCTTAATAACTCCCTAAAATACCATTATCATCATTACCTTTCCTTCATTTTACAAGGAGAAAACTGAGGCTCAGGCAGATTATGTAATTTGCCCAAAGTCACCTAGCAGGAGGCTCTGATCTAAGCCTCTGAAGTCTGACTTCAAGGCCTGATCACCATCCCCTGCCAGCAGCCAGATCAGCTCCAGGCACTTTCCCTGCCTAGAAAGTAGACCCAGGCCCAAGCCCAGGGATGCCCTCCCTTGAATGCCTTCCAAAGACATATTCTTCTACTAGACACAACTGTAACACATACTATTCACTCTGGAATACATACTTCTACAACCCAGAAAATATACCACACATAAATATATAATATTAAATATAATATAAAAGAATCCTTTACAAATCTTGAACACTTTAGGGAGGAAAAAAAGTAACTATTGATAAACAGTCTCATTTCACATGTCACTGCAAATACAAAGATCATGCCACAAACCTGAAGTAACTCTAAATCAATGGACGATCTAGGCAGTCTCCAAGGCTCCCAAATCTCAATTCCATATTCTGGACTGATGAGTGTTAATTAAACCCACAACCTAAGTTAACGCAAACTTGTTGTCACTATTTTACAAAAGCAATATAAACACACAAAAGGATTGGCAACAGAATTCAGCCAAGTAAAAAGTCCCCGTGCCTTGGATTCATAAGCCTTCTAAGCAATTTCAAGTCCCTCGTGATTTTCATGAACACGCTGAAATATCTGTTCCCAGGAGTTGTAGCTCATATTACTGGGGAACAGTGAGTATCACAAGATTCTTATTTGGGGTTTTTTTGGTATTTTTAACATGGAGGCTCATACCCCATGATAGCAGCAGCAACCTACATGTGTGGTTCTCACACCAAAGAGAGCAGAGCAGGCAGTGAAGAACTGAAAAGACGATAAAGCATTTTCATGATATTCAGTGTGCAAGAATGCCAGAATGGGGCAGCTGTCCACTCGATTTCATGCAACATCTTTGGAAGGGGCCAAAGACCACCACAAGAAAACTTCTCAAAAATCATCTCAAGGACCAATGAGCCTCACAAAAGGAGTAGTCCCAACACTCCCATCAGACTCCACAGAGGCGGCATTTAAGAAGCTGTTCTAACAGGTTCCACGTTGCTTCTCTCATCAGGGAGGAATTCCAGCATGGTTGCCGACCCACGTCCCCCCTCCCATGTGCACACAATCAAGGCAGCAGAATTTAGAACCCTGAGGACATATGACCCTGATTCTTTTTGTAAGAAATGCTTTATGGAGGGCTGGCATATACTGATTTTATTGTTTTTGATTTCAGAATCTTGCTTTGTGGACTATGTAATGTTCGCATGCCCTAGTTAAATTAGAACATTCAAAAATTATTTGAAACAGCTGTTCCTCTCCAGCATGTGTATTATTTAAGGAGAACTGCAGCCTTGAGCAATAATCCTTCACCAGTACGTAATCTCATTTAATTCCCAGAGTAATGCCAAAATGCTGCTGTGATTCTCATGTTATAGGTAAGAAAATAAAAGCTCAGAGCAGTTGCTGCCAGTTTAATTTACATCCCCAGGAGATGGGAAAGTCAGGATTTGAACCCAGACCTGTACCTAGCCCTTAATCTTCCTAATATGCCACAAAATTGGAAATTCAGAACACATTCCCATCATGCTTGCGGCTTATTCTTACTTCCATTAGCTTTGCCAGTGACTTAAGATACTAGCAGAATAAAACAGGACCCCTAACTGATCATTTTGGTCTTTTTATTTTATGACGAAACCGGCTGGTATGTCTTCTCTTCCCATATCCAGAAGTTGAAATGATATCTTCTAAGGCAGTGGGCCTCCACCTTCCTAATGCCACAAAGTATTTTCATTGTTAAAAAAAGGGATCGTGACCCACAGATTGAGAACCCCTGTTCTAGGGAGTCCCAAATTTCAAAAATTTACCTAATAATCTGAATAATACCTCTGCTTATTCCCACTTCATGACTTCATACATAAGGTTGCCAAAGGTTTGCCTACACATCTCAGCTTTATTTTCTGCTTCCTTGGGTACCCTGGATATTTTCCAGCGCACTAAAATCATTTTCACCTCTGTAGTTCATCTAAAGCATATTTATGATCAATGCAAACATATGGTGACTCTACTGTTAATAATCCAGGAGTGAGGTTGTTCAAATTGAGTATGTTACACAGGGCCAACAGTCTGTAAAACCCCTTCATGTTTTGAAATTCATAGATGAGAAGGATTTTTTATCTTAGTTCTTAGTTCATCATTGAGAAATCACCTGTTTATGTGTTTGTCTCCCTCACATAATCATGAGCTGCTTAGAGAAAGGGCTCTGCTTTCATGCACACTCATGAAAGGCCATCAGTAAACATCTTCTGAAGAGCTGAGTGGTAACCCTGAAAGAAAGCCCCCTCATTGTCTAGGTGAGCTGATAAGGTGGCAGAGAAACCATTCAACTTCCACTAATGGACCAGAAAAGACAGCAGGGGAGCCCAAGACTGCAATGATGACTCAGCCAGTAACAACACTAGTGCACCCCTACCCAATCTATCTCCTTTCAGCACCAGAGTCTGCGTTATTATTACTATGGCTACCACTGATTGAGTACTTAATACATATCAGACACTATGCAAATAAACATTATGACCATCTCCTTCAATTTTCATAGCAGCCCAATAAATATAATACTCATCCCCATTTTACAAATGTTGAAACTGAGATTTAGAGTTTAGCAACTTGCACAACTAGTCTATATCTGACATGGGATTCAAATCCAAGCCACCCACCCAACTTCAGCACTCTGTGCCTTTCCCACACAAAGACATAAATTCCCAAATCTTGCCCTATACACGTGCATTGGAAAGTTTCTGATAATAAAACCATCTAATGTTAAAAATTCACAGTACTTCTAGGATAAATAGATCTACTATTACTTTTCAACTTCACCTTGGTATGTGATCAGAAAGAACTGAGGATTATGTGACTACAGGAGTGCTTGAAATTTTTTCTTCTTCTTTGAGCATCAGTAAATAGTTGATTTTATCTTTTTGTGCTTTTGTAATGCATGACGGATGTTTACGCTGTGATTTTTCAAAGTGCATCTCAGAATTAGACTCATCTGCACAGTTCAATTCCCTCTCATGAGTAATGACATTATGAGGTAGATGCCACTATCAATATCTTGGAACCCTCAGCCCTTTCATAAAATAACAGTGATGAAGATGTTGGTGAGGACGGGCTTAAACCGACAAGCCACAGATCTGCATTCCTGGTTTCCCTGACTCGCATTCATACTAGATATTAGGCATGTCACATACTTTGCTAACAGCCCATAGTAAAGGCTAAGAATATAGACAAGAACAAAGGAAAATGGGAGAGATGTAAAGCCACTCAAGTTGGGAGGGTATTTTTTGCAAAGGCACAGAGGAAACTGCCTGGAGTGAGGGAGAGACCTATCAGTAGTTCTGCATGGCTGTACTGTAGAGTGCTTGAAGCTGTCTTGTGAGAGTTAAGGATAATTTAAGAAAGAGTTCAAGAAAAAGTATACAAGAGTGTCTATATTTTACAAAATAGGGAATAGAGAAGAATGTAAGATTTCAGAGCAGAAGAGAGATGCCACCATATGTAGAAAGTGGTGAAGTCCAGGTTTGTTAATTCCATAATAATATTCATTCATTCATTCCTTATTTACTAACAGCCTACTTTGTGCCAAACACTGGTCTATGTCCTAGGGTTAATAACAGACAAAACTGCTGTCATGCATCTGATAGTTTCATTGAGGGAAACAGATATTTAAAAGATAAAAAATTAAATACAGAGTGTTTTAGAAAGTTGATACAGAAAATTAAAGCAAGGAAAAGGTAATAGGGAGTGTTGAGTATGAGAGAAGTTGAAGAAAGGGTCCCTAGAAGGTGATATGAGAAGACAGACTTGAAAGAAGGGAGGGAGGCAAGCGGATACCTGGGGAAAGAGTGATGTAGACAGAGGGAACAAAATTGCACTGTCCATTATGGGAGCAAGCTTAGTGCATATAAGGAATGGCAAGGAGGCTAGCGCAACTGGACGGAGCATGGGTGAAAGAGACTAAGAAAGAGGTGCAGGAGGTAGCCTTGGCTGGAGATCAGAGGTCATCCTGTGTACATGGGTGTTTGCCCTGTGTGAGAAAGGAAGCAGAGGGGTGACACAATCTAACTTACATGTCAGAAGGGCCATTCTGTCTGCTGGCTAAAATGCTTTGTACAAGGGCAAGGAACAGAAGCAGGGAAGCTATTGCGGAAGCTGTTGCCAGCTAAGAGATGCAGTAACTTGCACCAGGCAGGGAGAGATCTAGGCATTTTAAACAGCCCTGCTTCTGGGTACATTGAAAAGGAAGAGCTGATGATATTTACTGAGGAATTCACTGGAGACGGAACCTGGTCAATATCCAGAATGGAAATGCCATTTCCTAAGGTGAACAGGTAGACAACTTACTAATAAATAACATTTTATTTGAGATGTTTATGTGCTAAGTTTTTGGGAAGCACTTTTATGTATTATTTCAATGAGTCCAATACCAACCATTTGGATTTACAGTTAAGGAATTGGAGATTCAGAGAGGTTGTGATCTGACCAAGGTCATACAGCTACCAATTGGTAGAAATAGGCATAGCTACCACTATATGACCAAAGTTAATACTCTATTGCCATTGTGTCAAGTATTAAACACAGACTAAAGTTTCAATGGGAAGGAAGTAAGAATAAGTAGTAGGTGATGACTTGCACCTAATAGTCACTCAACAAATACTTGATGATGGTTGAACAAATACATACATGGATGATAAATGGATAACAAACCAGAACTGGCTGAGAAAACCCAATGAAGATTCTATTCCAAAAAGGGTAGACTCTGGATAATGGGAACAGCCCAGTCTGCAAAAGGAGAAAAGGTAGAAAGGTGGAAAAACCAAAATTCTGGACAAGGCAAGGGACAGAAGCAGGGAAGCTACTGCAGAAGCTGTTTCCAGTTAAGAGATGCAATACATTTGGCTGGACCAGTCTAGAGGTCAGACTAGGTCTTAGCATATTATCTTAAATTGTTCAGTAAAAAGACAGGCAAGAGTAGATGACACATAACATTTTACATAATGCAAGTGCTTAATATAGGTTTTTGAAAAATAAATAGCAAGAAAAACAGGAGTAAAGTTGGAACTTCTTACTTTTAGTCCAATACAAAAGACCACACAGCCTTTTAAATAAAAAGCAACCTTTTAAGTCAATCAATGAAACCATGGTAAGTGACTCTGCATAGATTCCAGGATGGTAATTGTGGTACCCTGGCTAATTTAGAGGATCACATCCATAAATCACTTCCTAGACTTTCTCTTCACATTGTTTCAACTTAAATTAAGTGATTTTCTTCCTTTCTTCTTATCCTGTAATCCTTGGAACAAGAAAGTGCTTAATCAATGCATGTTTTCAAAACAGACAATTTAAAACAAAGTAGGTCTTCTGAGCAAAAACAACTTCCCATTGAAATGGTAAATATTTATGAACCCCAGCACACTATAAAGTCACAGGATCACCAATATATTCTTTTAAAATATTGGGGCCTCCTTTGAAGTGACATTTGCTTATGATAAAGAATGAATCAAAGAAAGAAAATAACATTTAATGAATTAAATAAAATTCATTCATGCCTGAAGTTATTTTTAAAATAACTAACAGCCTAAAGAAGCATATTAAATAGAACTGAGAAGTACTGGTTTCTCATCATGAGGATCAGATGTAGGGTGGGATGGGAGGGTTAAACACCTCAATCAATGACAATGCCCAAGTACGTTTCAACTATGGAGCAATAAAAATTAGAGGGTACATCCATGATAAAGGATCAATACTTGGAAAGAATAATAGGTTTTACAGGTATTCTACTACTTTTTATACCCAATAAATTGGAAAAACTTTTTTCTGAAGACAAAACAGTTAAGCGTTCCTAGAAGTCCTTCCTTGCATTTTAGACAGTACATCATTTATAATTAAGGAGGAAATACATGTCATTATATTCAACATACTTGTACTCAATTCTTTTCTTTTTGGTTCCTGAGACAGTCATACATAAATTCTAAACTAAGCATGTGATGTTTACTCCCATATCTGTCTGTCTGTCTGTCTGTCTCTCTCTCTCTCTCTCTCTCTCCTCTCTCACACACACACACACACACACACACACACACACACACACAATTTCTTCCTTCCACACAGTGCAGAATAAATACTGGCAGCAAAAATGTTACAACATGGGTCAAACACACTTATGGGCCTGTGGCATTTTCAAAAACAGAAATCGAAAAATAGTTTTATTTAGTCACGATAAAGTTCCCAAACACCAAATCTTTTTTTTTTTTTTTTTAAGGAACATCTATGAACTGCAACCTGTTAATTTAATTAAAAAAGAACCAAACGAACCGGGGGCTTTTCTTCAGTTCCTACCCTAGGAATCACTGAAGCGAGGAAAGTTCAAGGTCTGCTCTCCCGCCGTCCCTCGCCCGCCCGGAGCCCGGGAGTTTCAGGGTTCCCACCCAAAGCCTCTCTCCGGGGAGTCCCCTCTGCGCCCCTCGGTGACACTTCCCCGCCTCTCCGGGCGCCGTGCTCGGGAAGGACGGCCGAGAAGCGCCGGGGACTCGGGGGCGGCCCGGGTTCCACGGTCGCCGCCGCCGGGTCCCCGGGCGCGGACGGGAGGCGGCGGCGGCCGCGCACGGCCGGCCCGGGAGGAGCGCCCCGCGCCGGGCCGCGGGCTCACCTGGAGGGTCGCGCGGGCCGGGCGGGCGCAGCTCCGTCGCGACGGCCTGGCTGGGAAGCGCGGCGAGACCGGCCGGCGGCGTCGCTGCCGCCGCTGCTGTCACCGCGCTATAAATACCGGCTCGGCCCACACGGCCGCCGCCTACGCCGGGCGCCCTCCGCGCCGCGCCGCGCTGCCACCGCAGGGGCCGCCCTCGCGGGCCGGGCACCGGGAGCGAAGGGCAACGGCGCCGCGCGGGTGACGGGACCGCTCCAGCTGCGAGCCGCCCCCGCCCCCGCCCCCGCCCCCGCCGGCCGACTCCGGCCCGGGCCGCGCGCGCAGCCGCCGCCGCCGCCGCCGCCGAGCCCGCCGGGCCTGGCCCGCCTCTGCAGAGCCGCAGCCGCGGGGGGTCCCGGCGCGGCGGTCCCTCGTTCCCGGGAAATCGGCGGGGTAGACATAAAATCCACCAGCCCGCAAGGAACCCACGAGGTTCCCGGTGGAACGTCCTCAAAGAGCCGCAAACTTTCTGTGGCGGTCTTGGGTCACGGAGCATCCTTTCTGCCTTTGTCTGCGGGGGTGTGGGAGTGTGGGGGTGGGGAGAGGCCGAGCCCACGAGGAGTCTGAGGAGTCGCGTACTTACTTTCCAGCCCGTCTGCCCTGATGCACGCATACACACACAGACACACACACACTCGGACGTTCATAAACCCACACACTTTCATATACACTTAGAGAAGCACACATATACACACACAGGCATGGGTAAGCATACACACATCTAAGCACCTATACACATGCTGCATACACACATTTCTACAAACCTACAGAAGCACACACATACTCATCCACAATTCTTAACCTGTGTGCAGGCCGAGCTGCTCAGGATCCCATCATTCTGGAGTGCTTAGATGATCCCTCTGTGGCGTTAGGTGGGAAGACCCTGTGACTGCATTTCACCAATTCCTTTCTTGCTAATGTAACCTCCTTTTCTCCATACATATGTGTGTGTACACGACCTCTGTTTCTTTCCACATCTAATAGCAAATGCTACCTCAGTTTACCAGTTGCTTATAATGTGTGTCCAACATGCCAAAAAAGGAAGTGATCACTAGTTTGTAGAGTCAAATGGAAAAGAGGTTAATTCATACAATTCCTATAGCAGCAAACTTAGGAAGGGAGAGCTAGCCTCTCTCCTAGACTAGTGGCTTGATTGGAGAATGGGTTGGGTAGTAAAAGGGAGAACTGAGGCGTCAGCAGATTGGGAAGTGGGCTGGAGAGACCCACTCTCAAGTGCCAAATGGTAACTGTTCTGCACGGGGATAAGCTGGAGTTCATAGCCATTTCTACCACTAGTTTGATATCTTTCTGGTTTCTAAGAATGAGCAGGTATAACTATATTGTAGTCATAGCTTGTGATCATTTTATAGAACTCTTTGCTAAGATTTCACTGGTAATGCTTTTAAAAAGAGAGAGTTGTTGCCTATGCTGAATTTTGTACATTTTATGGTAACACTTCTGTTGTACTTTTTTGCAAGGTTTTTTCTCCCCCAGTAAACTATAAACTCTATGAAAGCAGAAACTAAATCTTACTCATCATCATGTGTTTAGTGCCAAATGTAGTAAGTTATCAGAATGGCTCAATAAATAGTGGGTTTGGTGGGCAGTGGCCCATGCCCATATCCAGCACTTTGAAGACCAAAGCAAGATCTCTTAAGGCCAGGAGTTCGAGACCAGCCTGAGCCACATCAAGAAACTATATAAAAAAGAATTAGCACGGCCGGGCATGGTGGCTCACATATATAATCCCAGCACTTGGGAGGCCACGGTGGGTGAATTGCCTGAGCTCGCAGATTTGAGATCAGCCTGAGCCAGAGCAAGACCTCATCTCTAAAAAAAGTCGGGCTTGTGGTGGGTGCCTGTAGTCCCAGCTACTTAGGAGGCTGAGGCAAGAGACTGGTATAAGCCCAGGAGTTTGAGGTTGCGTGAACTATGACACCAGGGCACTCTACCAAGAGTGACAAAGTGAGACTTTGTCTTAAAAAAAACAAAAAAGAATTAGCTGGGCATGATGGCACACACCTATAGTCCCAGCTACTCCAGAGACAGAAGTAGGAGGATCACTTGATCTCAGAAGATTGGGGTTTCAGTGAGTTATGATGATGCCATAGCTCTCTAGCCTAGACAATAACCCTGTCAGAAAGAGAGAAAGAGAAAAAGGGAGAAGGAGAGAAAGAGAGAAAGGGAGGGAGGGAGAGAGACAAAGTGAGGGAGGAAGGAAGGGAGGGTTAATTTCACAGATTAATTGCTCAATTCTACTGTGCTTTTATAATTAGCATATTTTCCAAAGAATTGTTAAACTATGTAATTGTTTAAGCTGGGTTTGCTGTGCTATTTTTTTCCTTGGATCTTTATTTAAAGTGAGGACTCTTTAGTCAGTGGAAACTGGAAAATATTAAGGCTTCACAAATTATGCAACAGATTGTTGAGGTCTGTTACTTCTATCCCCCTTCACCACAAAACAAAACAAAACAAAGGAAAACAGAAGGCCTCCCCCTTTCATTGAGACATACACTGAAAAGCACATTGTGTTTCTATGGACAGCAGGGTAAAAATCACTTAGCAGCTTGTCTTCTGTCTACTTGGGAGAGAACCCACCACACTGCTCTAGGATCTCTTGAAATACATGGGTGTCTGCTGAACTTCAGTCAGAACTGAAATGTTTGGCATGAGTTACCGTGGAGCTCCTCACACTACCTTTAGGTCTCTCTTCACGAAAGAATGATTTTAAGAATAAGCCCTACCACTCATTGGTGGTTGCTCTTGAGAGGTCTAGGTTTTAGAGAATATAGTTCTTCTGGACCACTTTAATGCAAAATACTAAAAATGAGCAAGATTTGTCTTCAATATCAATGTTCCCTTTTTCATTCCTGACCAAGAAGCATGTGTCTTTTGCTTTGGCAGTGACCTCTGATCTCCAGTTCAGCCCTATTTCAGGACAAAGCCTGGCAGGGGTTCTCAATCTTCCTAATGCCATGAACTTTTAATACAGTCCAAAGGGGTTGTGACCCACAGGTTGAGAACAGCTGATCCAGAGGAATAGCCTCTCCACTTTGATCTTTGTCACAGTAACATGTAGTAAGAAAAGCTCAACTTATTGAAGACTTATTTGTGTATTAGCCTCAATACATGTATTAAAACATTTCATCTCTGCAACAGACCCATGAGATAGCTGCTAGGCATGGATTATCAACACACGAAGACTAAGGAGTTCATTCAAGATCTCACAAGGAGCCACAGTAGTGGGGTAAGGATCAGAGCCACACACTGTAATTCACAAGCCCCCATTCCAAACTTTCATCTTATACTTCCTCCCTGTGTAGCAGGAATGTGTTTTATACTCAGGACAACCAGAATAATGAATATTGGTGTACATCCTGATTCTACCATTTTAGGTAAATTGCTACTATAAAATTATGGCAAATGCCTATCTTCCTTTCTTTTCCATGGAAAAGGTGAGATGTTAGATCTGGATCTGGACTTAGAGGTCCAAAGGAGGTCGTTCTGTTCCTGGACAGACCCTACTAGGGTTTAGGCTGCTCCTCTTGCTCTTCTCCAGTCTTGTCTCATCTCAGTCACTACCACGCAGACCTCATAGTGGTGTGAAATGATCTGGTAGGTATAACACCCCTATAATGTCGGGCACATAAACAGGTACTCAACAAACTACCTAATCTATCTTCCCACCACATTACTGTTCTATGAAAAGTTTATTCAGGATCAATAAACTTGTGGATCAGGTCCGATCCACAAGTGGCATTGCTTACTTACAGAGAATAACCACTTTTTCAGGGCTGGCCATCAATGTTTTCAAATGGCATAGACAGATATTCTAAAAAAGCAACCAAGATACATGGAGGCTTCAGATCTCCCACTCCCTCATCCATATTTTAGCCCAAACACTCCACTTCTTTCAAATGTAGGAGTTCAGCCAATTGGCCACAGTTTCAAAGTGTCAGGGTAATGATAGAAATAATTTAAGTAGGAAACTCTAAATCACACTAGACAACCATCTGTCTACTCCACCTTTGTATACAAAGTCAGCCCCACAGACTGGCTTACAATATGTCTTGTCGACATATAATTCTTTTCTAAAATCTGATCCAAGCATTCAGAAATCAGAAGTAATCGAATGAGACATGATGTTTTTCTGTACGCTTTACTCTGTATTAAAAAATAAAAATAAAATAAAAGGCAAGCTCAAGGCCCATTTCAAAAGTGGGTAAAAACTTTCATGATGACCAAACTGTATCCTCTCTAAAAGGGCCTTTTAAAGCCAGAGGAAACTATAGTTGTGAGCATCAGTAATTTCTACCAAGTCAATGAGGGCATATCTTTATCCAGTGATTTCTTGGGCTTTATAAGCACAACTATTTTTAACTTCCAATAGGTCAATTGGGATGATGCTAATTATACCCTCTGAATATGAACAGTATAATTTCCTTATTCCCAAAGAGGCAAAAACAAAACGTTGGACATGATCCTTCATTTTCTTCTAGTATGTAAAGGACAGTGACTCTACTACCAGCATTTCCTCAAAGCTCCTAATATCTCATGTCCATTTCCATTGACTCCAATGTACATTTTAGGTCACATGTCCTAAGTTGTGCTTGGGAAAAATGGTCATCATATGTCTTCCACTGGAATACTAGAACCTGTGCTCTGAACCCTACTGTTGCCAACTGGTAACAATATGATACCAGGCAAATTAATAAGCCTGAGGATTAGTAGTACCTGCTTCACTACAACTTGTCAGAGGGAATAAAAAATGTACTTTACACTTTTAACATTTGGTCTGGTTCATATAAACTTCTCCATAAACATTGGCTCTTTACATTATGATTATTATTCATCTCACCCCTGCCAAGCACATGCCGCAGAGTTTCTTTGACTAAAGAAAGGATTCACTTACCCTTCACTTACTCCTATAAATGTCTGCACTACGGCACTTTTCTGATCAATTTTTTTAAAGCAAAATTGTCATGCAAACAGAAGTGGATTAGCAGTCATTCCAAAAGTCCGGCTGTCACCTGCTTGGTGGTCAGCACCAGCCCTGGCTAACACACTGAGCTGTCCTGCAGAATCTGCAGAAATGCAGCACTTTCTTCAAAACACCATTCCTCCTACAGTGACAGAGAAGGACAATTGTGCTGCCCACTCCATCAGTTCCTTTCTCTGCTGTTTCTTGCCTTCTCTTCTGCCCCACGCTCAGTCCCATAGATACCAGGCCCTCAGAATTGAGCAGGGCCCCGCTGCCAGGGTGCAGGGCTTGCCAGGGATCAGTGATGACTCATTCATAGGAATGTGATTGCTGGTTTTAAATGGGAAATATGTGCCTGCAGGCAATTTTGAGCTGGCAGGCCCTTTCTTCCTGGGGACTAAAACAAGTTTTTTCTTTCCCTTCTTCAAAACTGCTTCAACTTTCAACGGGCCACACTTAGATAAGTTTGCTTCACCTAGCCCAGGGGAGGGAGGTTTAATTTGGGGAAACACAAAAATATGCTAGCTTTCCAGAGCTCTTGACGTTGTATCAAGTACCAAATACACCACCCAATCAATAAAGATATCCAAAGCAACTGGTCTATCCAGGCACTGCAAGATGTTGAGGTTTGAAAGATCCATAGAGTATGTCTGTTTTCTCAGGGGATTCATGATCTAAATGAGCAATGGATGGCTTAGAATCACCATAAATAGTAATATAAGGTGACAGGTGATCAGGGCCAAAAGTGTTTTACTAACCATACAGGATAAAGGAATTTGAAATGGCAAAATAAACCTGTTCCTACAAATTGCTGCAGAAGGCCTGATGGAAGAAGCTAGAGGCAAAGATTGAAGGATAAGAAGGATTTAAATACACAGAAAAGGGAGAAGGAATAAGCTCCAGCCAGGCAAAGAGGAACAGAGCAGAAACGGTGTTGTCTCCAAAAGGCTTTCAACAAATATCCATGCTTTAGTCAAGTGCAGTGGCTCATGCCTGTCATCCCAGCTACTCGGGAGGCTGAGGCAGGAGAATTGCTGGGTAGGAAAGAGAGGAGACAGGGCTGAAGAAAAGAAACCAGAAGGAGCTGGAATATTGTGGCCCTTTCACAGAAGCAAGCACTCATGGGAGATAATGAGATAATATCCCCTACTATAGGGAAGTAGGGAAAGCCAGATTGCTGAGAAGGACTTCTCAGTTCCAGCCATCTGAGCAGTAAGGGAATGGGGGCAGGGAGCCAGGACAGGGGAAGGTGAAATAGAAGTGAGAGAAAACCACTGGCACCAGGAATTTTAAATAAAAAGAAATGAAAATTATTTATTTCTATATTTAAAGGCAATGGTCATGTTGGCCTATAGCCGTGAAATGACAAACAGTAGGCCTCACTCTCTAACCATAGTCTGCAAGAACTGGTCTTCCTGCCTGCCCATAGGGTTAAGGAGAGCAATTCCCCCATCACTTCATATGAAGGACTAAAGGAGGGGCTTGGAGTACCTTGTCCAGTGAAAGAAGGCTATAATGACGCCCCTCCTCCATCACAGCTGCTGACCTCTGAGGCCGGCTGGCCGCTCCTTCTGAGTTTTAGGATGTCATTAAAAAGACAAGTCTTGCAGAGAGCATTATCTGCTCATAATGAGCACTCATATGCATTAGGCCTTATAATAATACTTAATTTCAAAATGTTGTAGAGTAATCTATTTACCCACATATCCTCCTATCACAAGCTACCAAATACAATCTTCTGTATTCGCGTATTGGTTTTCCTACATACTATAACAAATTACCATAAGTTTGGTAGTTTAAAACAACAAAAATTTATTTCTACCCTCTTCTGGGGCTGGAAGTCCAAAATCAAGGTAGCAACAGGACCACACTCCCTCTGAAGGCTTTAGGAAAGAATCCTTCCTTATCTCCTCCAGGGTTGGTGGGTTCTGGGGTTCCTTGGCTGTAGACACATCACTGCAATCTCTCCTTTCATCTTCACAGCTTTTTCTCTTGTGTGTCTCTGTGTCCCCAACTTGCCATATTCGTCCTTAGAAAGGCACATAATTGGGTTTATGACTCACTCCAAATTAAGGATGATTTCATCTCAAGATCTTAGCTAATTACTTCTGCAAAGACCCTATTTCCAAATAAGATCACGTTCTGAGATTCCAGGTGGACATGAATTTTGGGGAAACACTATTCAACCACTACGTTCACATTTACAAATAAGCAAGCATTCCCCCCCCACATACAAATGTCATAATTTTACTTTCAGTATCAGGTTATTTCTCCAATATCAGAAAAAGTACATGGAAGAAGTCATTTTCTTAAAGATAATTAGGTTTTTAAAAAATATCACACCAGATAATGTTATGTAAATCTCTCACATTTACTCTAGCATTGTACAACTTTGTATTTTTTTTTCTTCTATTTGCAGAGATATATTAGGCCTCTGTATGCCAAAGCATCGCATATTATTTATGCTTCCCTTCCAAAAGGTAAAACCATCATTTTCAGGAAGCTCTTCTGTGTTAGACACTTCTCTGTCCTGGCAATTTGGTGGTGAAAAAGATAAAGCCCAAGGTCTCTTGCATCTTCTTATATTACAGTGTTTTCAACCTTGTTTATCTCACAGCACACTTGAACCTAAAGCTACATTTTGGTGGCACACTTAAATTATGTTGATCAAAAAAAAAATAAGGAGTAAAAAATAAAGAATATACTTACTGTGCATTGAATTTCTTTTGAAATAATTTAATTAATGCTCTTTAACATTTTTCTTGGCACACTGGTCGAAAATCACTGTTCTAATATGTAGACAGACAACAGTCACAAAACACATAATGATCTAATGTTTGACTTAAGACATGGTATTAAGAAAAGTAGGTAGAATCAGAATATTAGTAAGGATATGGGTCACTATTTCAGAAAGGGTAGTGAGGGCTGATTTCTCCGAGGTGACATTAGTACAGAGTAATTAAGCCAGTTCAACTTAATGTTGATTTCCTTCATTGCAGTCGGGAGATGGTAAGTAGTCCATAAATTATGTTAAACATATTTTTCCTATATTTGAATATGACTCAAATAGTATTTAATAATAAAATCACGGTTCTTTATGTTAAGGGGTGTTCTGGTTCACTGCATGGCCAGCCAACCATAGACTGGAGCATCTGTGATGTGTCCCTTCACGAGCACTGGATTCCTAGCTGCAGGCAGATACATAGCTTTGTGTAATTCCAACACAATGGGGCTTGCATTACAGAATCAGATATGAAGGCAGAAAACCAAGGATTGCTCCTCAGCTCTCACTCTTGTTCTCTCCTACCCTTAGTAAATTACTTTATGGTTATCAGCTTCAACTTCCAAATCTATAAAGTAAGGAAATTGGACTACACAATCTTTGAAGTCCCTTCCGACTCTCACATTCTATTGTTTTAGGGTGGGTAGATCGCAACTGGATTTACAACAGCTAAGGTGATATGCTAACCATGACTCCAATCCAGGCAGCCACCAATATCCCCGTATTCAGAAAATGGTAGCAGGGATCCCCAACCCCGGGATCTGCAGTTAACTGGAGGTCTCATTGTGGGAAGGAGATGACATGATCTATTCTAAAGCAGAGGTCCCAGATGGTAATTAGAAATATGGGGAGCATATTTACTCTCAAGGGGTACCGTGTTGCCAAAAACTAGACAGGAAATTGAGTGGCTTCAAGAAAAGATTGAATTAATGCACGTGGAATGCTTAAAAGAGTCCCTGGCACACGTAAACCTCAATAAATAAAGCTGTTTTTATTACTGTCTTGTCCCAGAAGAACTGGATTACACTTACAAAGCCAAGGTGGATTAACTGAGCAGACACAGCAAGGCTTGGACAGAAGAGCAGCAGCCCATTGGGCATGCTGGTGCTGCCTGCCACATTCTCCAAGTATCCTGAACACTGGTATCCACCCTTAAAGGTGCAAATACAGACTTCTGGCTTGGGCAATTAAACCAATGATGGTGCATTTCGAGAACTTAAAATGTAAAAGTCCGTGTGCAGGTTTTAAAGGAAAATAATAAACTTGGAGTCAGATGATGGGAAATTAAGTTTTCTGGGCGGAGATAGCGGAGATTTCTATTAGGCTGTTTTCAATTCAGATTTATAACTCTGGTTAGAAATGAAGGCTGAAATAACAGATGTGCCAGCCATCAGCATCCATTCTGAGTCAGTGTTTCACAAAGTGTGGTCTCCAGACCATCTGTGTTACAGTAAACTAAGGTAGGTGTTAACAAATAAATTCCAGAATCCTACAGAATCTCTCGAGGTGAAGTTTACTAGTCTCCATTTTAATAAGCACTTAAGTGATTCTTATGCATATTTAATTTGGGGAGAGACACAGAGAGAGGGAATTATTAATGTTATTGCTGTATGGATGAAGTCACCTAGGAGCATGTGGAGAATGAGGAGGGAAGGCAAGCAGGGAAGCTGGTTGCTATGACGCGGGTACCTAGAACGTAGTCACTTCATACCATCGATTCAGTGAGCAGGGTTCAGTGTGGCCTGCACATGGGAATAACCCAACCCTTAGGACCCACCTTGAACTAATGAAGTCAGTATCCCCTAGAAGGGGTGTGCTAGGCCCCTCCCTTCTGGAGTCCCAAATAGTTGCTTTCACACCAACTTTTGTAACTGGTGACATTTGGCCTATGTATTATTTTCTTTAACCCTCACACTACTTTAAAACATTAGCTGAGTGGATATATATACACACATAATTTTATTTTTTTAAATAGCAGATTTCACATTTAAAAAATAGAATGGGGATTCACCTGGAAACCAAAAGAATTGGCCTTGCTGGGTCTACATTCTTGAACGTCAAACAGCTGCCCAGCTTCTTCAGTCAGGGATTCACCTGGAAACCAAAAGAATTGGCCTTGCTGGGTCTACATTCTTGAATGTCAAACAGCTGCCCAGCTTCTTCAGTCATCTAAGTTCCCCACCTGGCTGCACGGCCCCCAGAGGCACTTGGGAGATTTAAGGCACGTCGTGGAGGGGCATTCTCAGCTCAGCTTCCTCCATCCTGCATCCTAGGCCCCACACCAGCCTCTCTCATCAGAGATGCCAAAGTCTTCCTGAGCATCACACGTGATTTGATAAAATCCCATGAAACAAGCCCCCTCTGCTGGCTTTATTCTGTTTCTAGAGCCCATTTCTTGGAGCTGTAGTTGCCAGTGTCTCAGGTCCCTTGGAGAGAACTAGAGCTACTTCCCTGGCAGCAGCACTCATCTCAGCCCAAGGTGAAGTCTGACACTGATACTAATACTTCTGTTTTCTACCAACAGGGATGATTCCCTGCTAATCACAAATCAGCTGGACACCTGGATGCCCCAGAGTGAACCCCACTTAGCCCCTTGTGAAATCACTCCCCCACTAGTGGAAGTAACTTGTCAAACTATTATTAAAACCATTAAGCTGACACAAAGTGATTCTTACAGACAATAACAGGAAAATGATGGAAAAGTACTTCAATTCACTTTCAGCATGCAAAAACAATTTTTAAACCGCACTCACACAATTTTGTTCTCTATATTGCAAGATAGCTTTCAGCCTTACCCAAAAGAATTTGGTAATCCTTTCTTGGACCATCTTGTCTTTTACATTAAGTAAATGTATAGTATGATGAAAAGGAGATAGATATGGGAGGATAGACAGGTTTCGGTTTCCATCCTACTTTGCTACCTACACTATCTATGAACTTGGCCATGTTGTTTAACCTCTCTGAGATGCATATCTTTGTCTAAAACTTTTAGCAAATGATATATAATTTATAGACTGTGAGTGAAGATTAAAACAGAGAACATCAGTATACTTGTGTATCCTAGTACATCTTTTATTACCTTCTTAATAAACAAGTTTCATTCTCATGGATAACGGGTCTAATAAAAGTCTTCCAATTTTTATAATAAAATTTCTACATGAATACTTTCCCAAAATCTTAGTAGAAAAATTTCATCATATTCTCTGGGTCCATGACTTCTACTCAGTGTTCTTAAAACATGTATTATGGGTTCAATTTGTACAGTAGGTCTAATAATGTTAGAATTACCACTATTTGAAAAAATTATCTCTAGAGAAAACGATTTTCAAATTTCAATGGATTGTCACTTATTTCAGTCAATATTTAATTCATCCTTTTTGCAAATATTTACTGTCTACTATAGGAACAACTAAGAGAACATTATCCCTGTTTACCTGATGGAAAAAATGTAGAGATAGGTCAACATATCATTATTATGCTAAGCCACAGAAACTGAGGAACATGTGTTCTACGAGCGTACACAGTACTGAACCACTGGCTTCACCTAGAGATATGGAAGTATTCACAGAAGCAACAGATGACATTATAAAATTACTATGAAAACGATTTGTATGATCACAAACAGAGCTTGATTTAATGGCATTTGACTTGTATACTACTTGCATTAATTTATGCTCTGCTCCGTATATCCACAAGTTGCTCTGTGTTGAATACTTTGTCCCAAAATAGATTCACTTCATTTAAGAAAGATCCAGGGAACTTAAAAAGATCTTTTCAAGGCCAGGTATGGTGGCTTACACCTGTGGTCCTAGGAAGTAGGAGAGGGAAGATTATTTGAGTTCAGGAGTTTGAGGTTGCAGTGAGCTATGAAGACTACACTGCACTTAAGCCTAGGTAGCAGAATGAGATGTTGTCTCAAAAAAAAAAAAAAGAAAGAAAGAAAGAAAGAAACTCTTCGATTCTAAAATATGGTAGCATATAATTTTTGATAAAATGTTTATTTTATATAATGGGAAAAGTTAAAGTTCTCCTTAATATTCCTTACTATATTTAAGAATTTTATAAATACTAAACTATGACCATCTACAAAATCCTAAAAATTAATTTTGTCACTGAACAATATATAGTTACTAAAAAAGCATTAATTATGAATTTGCTCAAACCTGCAAAACCAAACTTCTTAATACTTCCTGAGAGTTTCTCTTCAGGACTTAACAACAAGAAGAAAAAAATGTTGTTTTGAGGTGGATGTGGTTACCAGGGTTCACATCATAGCTAAGCAACTATCTTCCCAAAGCCAGTTGCTCTTAGAAGCCAACTCCCATTGGTACTGTAATAAATACACACAAAAGTAAATGAGATGAATCTCGAGTATCCATGAGAAGTCTAGAAATTTTTATCATCCAATTCTATGCCTACAAATGTCTGGATTTCTTAAAACTCATTAAAATGCTTTGAGGCCCATCATCTTTCACTTCTTTGTAGCCAACCCCATGAAAGAGACAGGCAAAATCACACATTACACCCACACTCTCACACCCACAGCTAGCTCACTCAATCTGGCACTCTGTGCCCTCATGGCTGACACCTTAGAAATGCACAAAATGATACAAAATACTTTAAAAATTTATCTTTCTTGAGAGAATACAAATCCATGCTCTTCACACTCCCCCCCCCAAAAGAAACCCAATGATTTTACTCTTGGTAGCCTTGCAAATAATCACATATGAAGGCTCCTACAATGTGAATTGAAATGGGGATCATGAAATGTGGATTTAGTCTACTCTGCCACTGGAGATCTATATTACCCTAGTTGAGCTACCATATCTTGCCATGTATAATGTGCACTTTTTGCCCAAATTTTTAAGGGGAAAAAATAAGGATGCACATTATACACGGGTAGTATGGCTCAGGAATGGGGAAGTTCAGTGGACCTCCCAAACCATCACACCTTCCCATCTAGGCCTGCCAGGCCACAGGGTTCCCGTCCAGGTGGACCTGGGATCCACTAAGAGTGGGTCAGAGTCACCTCTGTCAAGCACTGTGATCAGGAGAGGGGTGACGGCTGGGCTGGGGAGTCATACAGTGGTGTGCAGGGCAAGGGCTGAGACCTGAGGCCCTGACAAACAGTGGATGGGGAGCCTTGCAAGAGGCCCTGGGACCCACCTGGCTACTTGCGGGCTGAGCAGACTCAGATGCTCCCGCCCCTAACCCATCCGTGTGGCCATGTTGGCCATCGACCCTGATGTAGTGGAGTGGGAAGGCTCCCTGGAGAAGGGGAAGGGACAGCTTTCACAGAGCCAGCAGCTGCAGTGGGCAGTGTGATCTGCACATTTCCCAGAGGAGCTTTAGCCCTCACCAGAGGGCTCTCCCCGCCAAGAGCCAAGCTGGTCACTTTCTTAAGGAGTGTTTTCCTGAAAGTTTGGGCCAAAAACATGAATGTGCATTCCACAAAGGAGCACAGTATATACATGGCAAATTACGGCACTTAACCCCTGTACCTTCAGGGCCTCTAGGCATCATTACAAACATTATACAGCAGGTGTTTGTGGACATAAGATTAGTACTGAGGCTCTTAAGACCTCTCTATAGATTCAAACTACATGCTTTTGTGTATTTTTACTAAGGCACGAGATTTCTGCATATGAAAGATAAAGGTATTGGACCAAAATTTTTTTTTTACTTAATTTCTAAAATTGTGTAATTCTAAATAGTCCAAATCAAATGGCAATTCAAATCTTGTTTGTTTTGTCTCAATACTTCTTGTAGAAAGACAGACTGGTTTGGCCAAGATTTAACCTATCATTTTTGTGTGTTTGAGACTAATTCTTCTTATATTTATGAGTGAGCAGGGCCCGTCCTCCCGCTGTCTTTTCATTATGAAGACAACAAAGTGGGCAAAATGCATAAAATTGCACAGCTGCAGAATAAAGAATGCTTGCTGCCTATTTTTTCCCCAGCAATGTATTGATTCTGTTGGGGAAAATATACCTGTAATTACATGCCAGCAAGAACTATATAGCAGGAATATCTTAAAATGCATGCAATGGATAACAATGTATTTTTTTCTAATTTAATCTTACCCTATTCATTCAACTACATTTATCTAGGTAATAGAAGCTTAGATCATTTCATATAGAAAAGGACTGTGAAATGATTAGGATGCTGAATACTCTTTTCTAGAATTCAGCATCGGCCTACAAAGCACTGTGCTGCAATGATGCACATTTCAATCTAACCACCCAGTCATGAGTATGACAATAGGGAAAATCAATGCTGTTGGGTGAGACATCCCTTCTGAAATATCATAAGGGGAAATACAATACAATTCTGAGAAACAAGATAGGGAAGTTCATTTTACAGTGGAGTCTGTCGCCAATCAAGTTTTAGAATCAAAACTCAGAAAAACCTACAATAAGTAGATTTAGGAACAGGTGGAAGCCTTGACTCTTTTTTTCCTTTAGCAAAATTAAGAAGCAAGAATGCAAGTAAAAGGTTGGCCTACACTGTGTCTGTAATATTTCATGGAAAGTCAATTATTAGCTTCATAATCAAACAACTGCTTCAATTAATCCTCTTCTCCCCCTGTATTAAGTGGCTTAACCAGTAGCTGTGGCACAATGTTGCCTCTCCCTGCGATTCTATGTCTTTTGTTTGTTAACCCTCTATCTTCAGTTTATGCAGTACATCATGGAGAATTACAGAAACCCCATCGGTTTTGCCAGGGTGATGTGTTTATAAGATGTATTTCCAATCGGAAAAATGAACAAGGAAAAGAAAAGAAAAAATATAGGGAAGAAATAAAAAGTGGAGAGATATATCATAAAGGTATGTGGTTCCTTTAAAATTCTATGAATATGTATACTCCTTTAATCTCTATTTCTGACTCCATTAAAAATATATATCAAAATCTGATCTGAGACCATAAGGGTAATATTAAAATGTTAAGAGTGAAAGAACAGATATAAAACTTAAAAGTAAGAAAAGTAGGCTAAGGTGGATGGAGTATGGGGATGGGAATGCAGAGTACTTATAAGTTGGAAAAAATAGGTCTAAAGTTTGCTTTATTTTTTAGTAAATTGAATGAAGAAAATGCCAGCACTTACTTTTATGTACTTTGTATTTTCACAGGAAATTTGATTCACTCAAACACTTAGAACTAATCATACATAAATGGCAAGATTCTATTTGTATAACTTTGCCTGCAAGTTTTAAAGTGCATGGAGGGGAAAAAAAATGAAAGTCCTTTTTTTCAATCACATTATGGAGGTGCACTTAAGATTTTACAAACTCATCAGAGAGGCTTCCCTGAAAAGGGAAACCACCTCCCTCGTATTTCAGAGCTGCTAAGTAAGTCCGGGCATTTACCTGTGCCGTAAGTACACATTTGCAAGGAAGAGAAGTCAAAACATGCCTCTGTGTGTTTTTTAAAACAGCATCATTACTCATGAGTTAAACTGAGAAGTGGCTCTAAATTTAGTCCAGAAAACTAAACTTTCTATAGACTAAAGCTCTTATGCTTGCATTAAAATAGCTGCTATAAGTAAATTTTATGCAAGCGGAAAATAATGAAATAATTCACAATCTCATCCTGAGCTTAGAAAAGAAGTGCATTTTTATTTTTTTCTGCATTGATGCTAAAAATAAATCAGTATAATACAATATCCTTTCAAAATACTGGAATGGTGGTTCATACCTGTACTTTGGGAGGCTAACTGTGGGAGGGTCCCTTGAGGCCAAGACATAAGACTAGCCTGAGTTACATAGTGAGACCCCTCCCAATCTCTATGAAAAATAAAAAAATTAGCCTGGCATGGTGCTAAGAGCCTATAGTCTCAGATAGTTCGGAGGCTGAGGCAGGGGGATCACTGAGCCCAGGCTGCTATGAGCTATGACTCCATGGCTGGCACTCTAACGAGGGTGATAAAGTGAGTCTCTTTAAAAAAAAAGGAGGAGGAGGAGGAGGAGGAAGGAGGAGGAGAAGGGGAGAAAGAAGAGAAAAGGAAGAAGAGAAAGTAAAGAAAAACTCAAGGACAATTGTGTGGTACATGAACATAATTTATGACCTGAAAAATGAAAGGTGGTTTTATTTTTTAACTGAAAGGAATGATGTAGTTCCTTGTCAGTTGATTCTAAAATATTTAGATAGTTTCCACTGCCTTTGGTAATGGAAGAGTTTCTTAGTTCCTGTCTAAATATATAAAAATCCTTATCTCATTTCAGTCATTTAAGGCCATAATTCAAGTTGGCTTTTGTCAGTTCAGCAGTCCGAGAGGAAATAAACAAATGCATGCCTTCTTTTCAGTCATACAAGAAAAGCATCTCCTAACTCATCCTCATTCTCTCCCAAGAGGAACTTTTATTCAATCATTATAGTTTAAAAATACAACTCTTACGAGCAGAAATGTATTTCCCTAACCAGCTCATTATCCCTTCAGCTAAGGACACTCCATCTGACAGAGATCGTAGAGATTACTTTTCTGAGTGTAGATTAACAGGGACATTTTGTACCCAAATTGTTTTTCCTAACAATTAAAACCCTATGAATTATTATTTAATTCCATCATTTATTACTGTTTTAAGAACAGTGTATGAGAACTATTATTTATTTTCATTTAAATGCAGCTTTTTCAAAGGCTTTTTATCTGCTCAGAATTGTGGGAAAATCCACTGTGCTCTCTGGGGGCTGAAAGGGGCTAGGCAGCTAGGATATTTCTGTATTCTTCCACAGATCCCAGTTTCCAGATAACTTCAATTTATTCTAAACACTTATCGGATTCAAGTTGCATAAAATTTAATTATACCACCTTAAATAAAGTTAATGTGTATTAGATGTTAGAGAAATTAATGCTGGTATCACACCATGATTTGGGTCTAGGTAGTTTATTTTCAATAACTTCAACAATATTGTCATTTCACTTTACAGAACCTTGAGGTCAGGACCTATGAGTCATTTTTTTTTAAAAGATAACAATCATAGTTTATTTGAAAAATCTAAGAAATTTGGAGGATTCTGCTTGAATCAAATCATGAAAGTGAAACATTGGCACATCATGGCTAAATCTTCTCTTTCTTTGTAACTAGTTTCCTAATGCAAGGTTTAGCAAAACCCTTGCTCCAACAGGTACTTTTTTCTCTTGGCCATCTCTCCAGACTTTTGCACCATCATGGATAGTGGACAGGAGTTGAGTAAAGTCGGGAGACATAACCAGAGTGTGGACAGAATGAAGTGGTATTGAGGGCAGTGGAGCAGAACAGAACACCCTGCTCACCATCAGCCCCCACCTGACAAATGGCATTTTGTTTGGCTTCTGCCTTCCCCCAAAGCTGACAACCAAGATGACTGCTCAACTGTCATTTGAAGTAATAGCCAAAGGCTTTCAGCTTAGAATCCTTATAATGTGCACACAAAGTAAGTATTTAAAAAATCTTCCTAACACAAAAACAACCTACAATAGTAGAAGCCTTACTCAATGTATAAGACTATGTCAATGAGCAGATTTTGTATTTAGGTGTTCCAAAATGTAACATTAAAATCTGAAGCCATGAACACCTGAAAAGTGCAACACAAACTTAGGTGGGCAATGAAAGAAAGGGAGCTCTTTATTCCTGACTTCTCTTGTGCTTTCCTGTCCTTGTAGTAGCCAGCTCCTGGTCTCTCCCTTTATCATTGTCCTCTACTTCCCAATGACACTGCTGGTGGCTGACAGTGTTGTTTTGCACGTGTGCAAGTGTGGCAAAAAAACAGCTGCACCACCAGCAGTTTTCTGCATTTGGCACATAAGGAAAGGCAGCCCTCTGGTTTATAGTTGTGGCAGCAATTTGTATAGCATGTTACTGTTTATGGCTCTTCACCTTGTAGGCTATCTGACACCTTACTCCAAACAAACGACCTACTTTTCACTTCATGATCTGTTGTTGCTGTTCCCTGGCGTGTTATAGCTAGGCTGCCTCCTTTGAAAACATACCTCTGTGTATCCTTATAACACCTCTCCTGTGTCTTCAGCAATTCACTCTGCATCAGTCCCTCAGACAGCTGATACCAGGGTATTCTATTGTCAGAACTGAGACAACTGGTGTTGGTGAGAGGCAAGGGAAGATTTTCCTGACTCCCTAAATGTCTCTGGCCAACTTATCGCAAGACTTAACACTCTGAATTGTGAAAGCACTGACAACTTACATCCAAAGTTTAAGCATTAAAGGTCTCCAGAAATTACATGTGGGAAGGAGAATCAATAATATAACAGGCACAGCGTTTTTAATATTGACTACAAGCTAGCCATTGCATATAATTGTCCTTTAAACCCCAAATCTCCTACAAGAAGTGATTCTTGCCCCCATTTTACAGATGAGGAAATTGAGAATTCTGGAAGGGTCAGGCAATTTTTCCTGGATGACATGTCTAGCAAGTGACGGGTGTCTAAACCAGGACTGTCTGACCCCAAAGTCCAAGACTGCTACACTGTGTATTGCCATTGCAGTAAGCAATCCTGGTCAGTCCTTCAAACCTAGCACAGGGGCCGGGGTGCTCAATAAATGTTTGATGAATTCGGGATAAGCACCTTGCTCTGAATTAGTTTACCAGATTGGCTTCCAGTTACCTGGCAAGTACTCTGAACAAGTGAGACCCTGGGCAAGTTAGCTGTGGTAGGAGGGAAGAAAGATATACTTCAGAGCAGAGGGCACAGCACCAGCAGATTTGGGCAAAACAAGATCCAGAGAAGCCAGAGCGGGGAAATCACAGAAATTTTATAGTGTTAGAAGGATGGTAGAGAAGAAAATGGAAAGAAACAACCCAGAAAAAATGAAGAAGTACAAAAACAAATTCTGGGATAATAATTGCTGCTCAGAGATGATTCTGCTATTGTGGTTCCTTTTTTCTTCATTTTACCTTCTCACATTCAACATCAAACAGCTGGGCAGTGATGGAAGTAAGATTAGAGCCCAGAGCTTTTCCCCTGGGAAAACACTGCCTCCCTCATGCACACTTCAACTTTAAATTCCTAAAAATGCAATTCAACTCTGCTTAGAGTTGTATGTCCTTATGAAAATGACCCACCAGTTTAAATGTTTCCTATTCTGGCCCCAAGAGGCAGAACAGGAAGAGCGGTGCCCTCTTGAACACTTTCTTCCATCTCCATTATGAACACCCAAGATGTGTCATAACTATAACAATATTCCTGAAAATCCACAAGAGTACTTTGCCTTATATACCACTTAGCTGTTAATGAGCTAGAATAGTTAAATGGAAACGAAAGGCACTGATAATGGTTGTGAAAGGAAGGAGAAAGGGAGAAAGGAAAACCAGTCTTTAAAAACAAATGAAACCAAGGTTAAAGTGGACTGGAGGTTATCTGGCTAGAGCCAGGGAAAATGATCTGTGATTTAACTGGACCTGCGTTGTTGTTCTGTGAAAGAACAGTTCAGGAAGAAACAACAGGGAGTGAGCAAAAGCCTTGAAATGAGCTGCTTTGACAGGGAGTGTGGCGGACACTGCCAAGAGAAATGGACTGCTGAGACCCACGCAGGCTGACCACACCAAAGGGTCAGAGTGTAAAGAAATAAACTGTAACGTTATCTAGAGAAAGGAGGGGGGTGGAAAGGTTCAGGATCTGAAGTATCAGAAAGAAAACCAGTCCAGAAAACCTGAATGAAACCAGCACCCAGATCCTGGAGAAGGCTGGTACCATGAAGGCAAGTGGGATGGACCCAGCGAGTCATTAGTCCACACTCCTTGGACAATAGTTCCAGAGTGAGGCCAACTGGAAAGCTGCACCTGGGACCCGGAGTGGCAGACTCAGCTGCCTCTTAATGAAAACCCAGCCTAGTCCTAGGATCAAAGCCAACTGCTTTAATAAGAGTAATTAGGATTGTCAAGTGCAAGTGCTAGTGATGGACTGAGAGACAGAAATAAAAGAACCCAGAAAAATCAGGTTAATTTATGAAGCCTTTGTGAATCTAATAATTAAAAATCACAAAAGTAAGAAGTTGGCATTTCTCTAATTAGTATATAGATACAACCTTCACTTTCCTTTCACTTTCTTTGTAAACTTAAAGTGCACAAAGAGAAAAAAGGTGGGACAAACTCCATGCTTCTGTGGATCCTTGGTCCTAGCCCACCCAGTCCTCTAACAACTTGATTCTCCATTGACTTCATGTCAAACAAAACTGAAACGAAAGACCAGAGGAAATTGTTCAAAGGGTTTTCTTTTAGAAAATGTCTCTAAGAACTCATTTAAGAGAGAAGAGTTAAAATAATGTCAAGTCTAAGGCACTAGGTAACAAAGAAGTAAGTATAAACCAGGATTATAACATTATATCATGGGTGCCATTCCATATACTGAGCATGGTGGGTTTGAACCCATCCCCTACAAAACTGCAACAAAAAATTAACCAGGTGTTATGGCAGGCGCCTTTAGTCCTAGCTACTTGGGAGGCTGAGGCAAGAGAATCACCTAAGCCCAGGAGCTGGAGGTTCTGTGAGCTGTGACGCCACAGCACTCTACCAAGGGCGATAATGTGAGAGTCTGTCTCTATAAAAAACAAACAAAAAAATTATATCATAAGTTCTGAGAAAAAATATTGATGTCTGTTCATGATACTATTCAGCTATTTAGCAAAGTTAGTCAGCAAATCGAATTGTAAACATTTTTTCAAGGATGGTGATTACTTTTTGAATTTTTTTTTTTTTTTTGGTCAGAGCTGGGTTTGAACTTGCCACCCTTGGTATATGGGGCTGGCGCCCTACTCCTTGAGCCACAGGCGCCACCCTACTTTTTGAATTTTCATATAACCTTGGGATGAGTAAATATTTTTTAAAATGTTGAGATTCAGTTTTCAAATACTATAATGGCAAATTTCATTAAAGTTTAATTTTTTTAAATAGAAACATTCTTATATATTTCAAAAGATCTACAATTTCTAAATCTGACAACCAACAAGTATTTAGCTACTTTTGTATAAATGAATATTTTCAGGTCTTGGCTAATCTGGTTCTCTGTTTAGCAGTGCTATAAGAAATTTTGGCCATATGTATCCTGTTCCATGCAGGCAATGTAGATCAACTGGCTATAATTTCACTTTAAAACTATATGTGTCCTTTGCTATCCATATCATCACTAACTACAATCTAATATTCAGGAACCAAATGGATTTGTATAACACAGCATCCCTCGCTTTACAAACCTGCTATCCGAATTTTCACTCGATGAACTAAAGAACTGTATAATGAGGGATATTTTTACATAACAGTTTTGGTAAAGCAAAACGCCTCACTTACAAAATATATTTGGCTGCTAGTAACAGAGACTGGAGATAATAGTGGCTTAAATAGAATGAAGTTATGTTTCTTGCATATAAAATATGTCTGGAGGCGAGCAAGCCAGATCTGGGAAAGGAGGGTCCTGGGAGTTTCCTTGTCTCACTTTTCTATGCTCCTAATTCACGATTTTTACCATCAAGGTCACTCCAAGACAGCAGCTAGAACTCCAGCCATCATATCTTCATTTTAATAGGACACAGGAGGAAGTAGGGAAGGAAGAAGAGTCCCTATCAACTATTTGAGAAGATTCACCTAACCACTTTACCATACCATTGGTTGAAACTTAATCACATGGCCACATCTAGCTGTGAAGGGAGTAGAAACGCAAACTTTTAAATGGGACCTTACCACATCAAATACAATCTGAATTTTATTGTTAAGAATTATTGGTTTGGCGCCCATAGCTCAATGGTTAGGGAGCTGGCCACATATACCGGGGCTAGTGGGTTCGAACCCAGCCCAGGCCTGTAAACAACAACGACAATTACAACTAAAAACTAGCCAGGCATTATAGTGGATGCCTATAGTCCCAGCTACTTGGGATGCTGAGGCAAGAGAATCACTTAAGCCCAAGAGTTTGAGATTGCTGTGATACCACAGCATATACCCACTACCAAGGGCGACATAGTGAGACTCTGTCTCAAAAAAAAAAAAAAAAAAAAGAAATAAGAATTATTGTATAACTACATAACCCATCTCCCCAAAAGCTGTTATTGAAACATTAAAAATACCTGTGCCTTTTACGTAATTATTTTAACGACTTTTGAACAATCCTTTTTTTTTAGGATTCATAGAACTACCATTTCTATTAACATAAAATTGAAATAGCTCCTTCATTGGAACTTCCATCTCTAAAGAAAGGTCACCACACGGATTTAGCCTATTCCTAAGAAAAAGAACACACAAATTGAAATTGAAGCTTTATTGTAAAGTCTTTGTTATGGAGCAGCACTTAGTAAAAGGTTAATAATCTGTTTTGAATCCCACCCATTAAGCTGCACTTTTCAGGCAGCTCCAAGGAGTAGTTTAGGATGGAGGTAAAGGGACTTTAAATCTCTCATAATCTCACAGAGCATCCCCTCCCGCCTCCCACCTGCCAATTATTTCCTATGTAGGGTTTGCTCAAATATATTTTCAGAAAGATAACAGAAGGCCAGGCATTATGGCATGTGCCTATAGTTTCAGCTACTCAGAAAGCTGAGGTAGTAATATCAAATGAGCCCGGGAGTGGGAAGTTACAATGAGCTATAATGATGCCATTGCACTCCAGCCTGGGTAACCAAGCAAAACCCACTCTAAAACAAACAAACCCCTGTTATACAACCTCCACTGCACAGTCTCCCTTGGACTGTTTTCCAACCAGACTGCAGATCCCAGTGCTAAATTTTTTAACAGGAAAAGGCTGGAGTTGCCTCTGTGGTGATTACAGAAATAAATACTTAGACACAGAAGCTTGTCCCCCTTTGTAGACTCAGGAGGAGTCTATACATGCTAAATGTAAGACGAGGTTTTTAGCTGTTAAGCAGCATCACTAGCACAGACAGAGAAACAGGGAAAGAGAAAGAGAGTGCTAGGTGGTCAAAGTAATTTGCAAATATTTCCATTAGCCATTTAAACCATCCTACCCCACATGAGATGTTAGCAATAATGAGGAAGAGATTCAAGATGCTGTTGCTAAGGCACTTCTCCAACCCAGGGTGACAATCTCACTATAAATAATACATGAAAAAGCTGGTTGCTGTGTCTGTGCCTCCCTGCACTTTGATTCCAATATGCATCCTTACCAATATCACCAACTCTTTTGAAGTGTTTCCATTTCTTTCATTAGAAAGTACATGTCACTTATTAAGATTGCTTCAGCCCAGATTTCACTTGGGAAAGTAATAAAGAAATATCATTTGCTTGAACTAATCTTTAACCCAGACTTTGTGCTGTTTTCTCGGTGACTCACTCATCTACCACAGAGCCTGACTGGAATGAAAGAATCTTCTGTTATATATTCCATTTTGTCTAAAGTTTTAGCCATCTTGCCAGGTGTTTATTACAGATTGTTGGAGTTATAATCACGTGCATATAATAAAAGCTAATTAGTCAGAGTATCTGGCTTAATATTTGATACTCATTTTTATGATCCAAGAAATTATTTTCCTTAATTGTTGCCTTATAAATCTAAGGATATATTATGTAAAACAGAATATTTCACAGAATAGTGATTTTATAAACCTATGTAAGAAATCAACTTTAGATCATTGCTTTTGATTTGAAATTTAGTCTCACTTTATTTGTTCTATTTCAATGGCTTATTATTTTAAATATACTGTATGATAATATAAAATAGTAGACTTAATTCTAATGGATATAAAGCCTAACAAATGTTTGAACATCTAATATGTCAGGGCTTCATAAAACCAAATCTCACAATTGAGGCCCAGAGACGTTAAATAAATTTGTTCTTGGTCACACAACTTCCATGTGGCTTTTTATCTGACAGTAAGGTTTCTTATCTAGGAAAATTTAAAGCTAATAATGTAGCTCTTTAAAATTATCTCACGAAGTAAAGAAGAAATGATTTTCTTCTATCAAAATGTTCCAATTCAGTGGAGACGTAAAAATGAATGAATGATACTTTATAGTTTTATGTGTACTTACACTACACACAAATATGCACATCACATTCTTTTCTATTATATAAAGATTTCATGGAGAATGTGATTTTTACATGTTATTATTTGACAACTGACCAGACAGAAGATCTAGGTCAAAAGTCCTAAACCATCAGTCAGTAGGCCAAATCTGACCAACATGTATGGTCCATTTTTGTGTGTTTTTGTTTTCCTACACAGTTAAAAAAGGTATTTCACATGCAGTCCGAATTTCTGAAAATCAGAAGATTTGTTACCTCGGGTTTAAATTCTCACAAAAGCATGAGTCAGCTGGAGTTGAGAAGTAGCAGCTACTTTAGATGGGAGTCTGTGCTTCATCTGGGTACCACAACCTTTGTTAGCTTCACCCATTCATTAGTCACTTAATAGCCCCTTTCATGCATTTGTTTGGGACTGCTAACTTGGGTTCTAAATATTAGCCCTACTACATTACAAAAAGTAGGAATTGTAAGGCTATTTTCCAAGCCCTTGCTCCATCTTCCCTCCTGTTGTCTTTCATTCATGGGCAGCATACGCTGGGTAAACCAGCCAGTGTGGTCAAGGACCATCTGATACATGAGCAAAATGAATTTGGAACTCAGACTTAGAAAAGCTATTTAATCCCTGCACACAACTCAAACTGTGACCGTCAATTTGGGAAGTGTAGGGTAGCCATACTCTGCCATTTTGACTGCATACAGAGAAAGATCCCATAGGGGTGAGGAGGGAGAAAGAGAGAGAAAGACAGGCCATCAGGACCCTTGAGAGTCTCCAGAATCCTTACAATGGCCACCTTATTTGCATACATTGTCTGAAAATGGTTTCTGTCTCTTACAAACACTTGCCTTAGCCTTTGCCATGAAATCTGCCAACTTCTCCTCTCTACAGCTCAATTTCCAAACCTCTTCAAGTTAAAACTTAAAACCTAATAATGTTTCATTTAATCTTTCAGACAAAATTATGTGGGTACTCAAGTCAGTATACATTCTTTGGAAACTATAAACCATCATATAAATCTAAGGTGTTATACACCTTATGACAGTTCTGGCAAATGTTTAGTAACTGGAGAACAATTAATGAGGAAAAAGTGGGAAACATCTGTGGCTAGGACAGAGCAATACTCCCAAGACCCTTGCAGCTCTTAAGTCAAACTACTGTATAAGGGAAAATAAGCACTTTCCAGTGGATGCCAAGGTAGACTCAACCTAAAGGAACTTTCCTTTTCAGTGCTGAGCATACAGTGGTCCTTTCTGAGCTTGAATATGGGGGAGTTTATTTTTTTACTAGTACTTTTGAGCAATGCTGACTGCCTTCAGAATTTCCCTGAGTCACCAAGACATGAATCAGTCAAAAAATTGCATGTGAACTCAGCAATTCTCTCTCTGCTCAATCATGCAGTCAAAAACTGGTAAATTGGGAAGAACCAGTGTGTCAGAAAGAACTTGGTTAAAATGGAACTCCTCCCTACATTTCCTAAATCCAAACAAGTCATAAAACTCAGGCTAACTTTTACTTATTCGGGAATCTGAGCATTTGTTTGAGAAATACAGCTTAGATAACAGGGAACACAACACTGCAACTTTTTGGCTGTGATCCCTATAATTAAAAACAATTGTAGGCCTGCTACTTAACTAAAAATACATCACACAGTATTTGAAGAGTGATATTGTAACTTGTGCTTAGAGTATTGGCTTGAACAAAGCATTTGTTCATTAGCAGCTTGTACCTTTGTATAATTGTCACATTGTCATTTCAAGGCCTTAAAAACACGAACTAGCTTTATCAGTAGTAGAAAAGCAGTACAAACACAATTTCTAACTCAGCCTGAAGGGAAATGCATGTTCATACAAGCAGAAACGGAAAAATATTTTTAACAATGCCTGCTATTAGCTGACAAATTTATCAGGGAGAATTTTGCATAATTACTGGTTTTAAAAAATAAACGGCCCACCAGAAACAGTTCCTTCGTTAAGGGTAGGATACACGAGTCAGCTAATCTTAGCACTCTCAGCGGCTCCCTAAGTCTCTAAAAGTGCCCAACTGGGAAGAAAGAAGATGACAGTCAGAGATTAACTCAATTTAAAACCCCGGGACGGAGACCGTGTATAGATTAATTCTATTTAAAAAAATGGGCGATAGGCCTTTTCTTTACATCAAATTGTGTGGATTCCAGTTAGAGTAAACGAAGATGCTGTGCGCAGCTTTTTAACTCTGAAAAACGCACGTTCAGGGAAAGGGTCACTTCCGTTTCAGAGCATCCCCTTGCTGAGCCAGCGAATGGCGGCGTCGGCGGGGTCGCTGGAGGGCAGACATCCGAGCGCAGAGCTCCCCGCCGGCTCGGCGGCAGGTTCCCCCGACGGAGCGGGCGAGGCGGCGGCGAGCGGGAGCCGCGACCCGGGCGGAGAGCTGGGCGCGGGCCGGGGGCCGGACCTGCCGCGGGCGGGCGGGGCGGGCGGGGACGCCGCGGGCTCGCGGGGCGGGGCGGGGCGGCGGCGGGTCGCGGGCGGATGACGCGCGGGGCCGGCGGAGGAGCCGCCACTTCCTGAAGCCGCCGGCCGGGGCCGCTCGCTGCACTCAGCGCCGGAGCCGGGAGCCCGCGGTCGCCGCCATGTCCCACCAGACCGGCATCCAAGGTAACGGCGCCCGGCGTGGCCCGCGGGGAAGCAGCTCCCGGGCGGCCCCGGGCGGGGCGGGCGCGGCCGCAGTCGGGCCGGGAGCGCAGCGAGTCGCTCCCGGGGGCTTTGCGGGCCTCGGCGTCTCCGCGCTGCCCCGGCCGCCGGTCCGCGCCTCCCTCGCTGGGCCCGGCCGCCGCCACGTTGCAGAAGGACTCGAAGTTCCGAGGAGCTAAGGGGACTGGTGTCGGGGCGCCGGGGGAAGGGGGCGTGCCCTCCACTGCCCCCGCGTTAGCCCAACTGCTCCCTTTTTCTGGCTGGTGGGAAAGAGCTGGAACGGTGGCGGCGACTGGGCTTCCCTTCGCTGTGGAGCGCCGGGCTACTTTCCTTCTCACTGTCCAAAGGATCCTGATTATTGTAAAAGGACACATGCCAGGATCTGTCCCACATCAGTAGGGGTGCTTCCCAAACTTCCACGTTAGCTCCGCAAACAGAAATAAGAATTATGTTTTGAGAAATCCAGAGTGCGGGATGTCTTTGGGTCTTTTTCCTAGGTACTCCCCAGGGGAACTGAAAAGTCTGATCTGGTGGTTGAATTTAGTCATCCCGTGCAGACAGTGGAATGGGCAGTTGTATCTGCCCTCCATTATTTCCTGGTTTGGAAATGGACAGCCTGGAAGCGCTCACCTCATCAGAATCAAATAATATATCCCGGGGTTACTCGTGATCACTTAGCGAATTCCTATGTAAACTCAGGCTCTTCCTATCAATAGACAACGAATCTTTTCCCCGAGTGAACACTTAATTGTATGTTCTGTTCTTAAGGGGCACTTATGCTTAATCTCTCACGTCCCCCTGCACATGCACACAAGCAAAATAATCTCAAATCTAAAAGTACTGTTTTTATTTGCCCGCATAAATTTTGACATTTAAGTATGTAATTATTGACTTACATGCTTGAGCCTTATGGCAAGCACTACTTATTAGTGTTGCTTTCTGTTAATAGACAACACGATGAAATTGAAGCTTCAATAGGAAGACAAGCATTGGGTTATTAAATCTATATTTCCTTAATGAGTTTACTTTAGCTTTTTGAGAAATGCAGTTAGAAAAATATAACCAGAAGTATAAGATTGAATGCGTTTTACTGGCTTTTTCCTTAATCAGGATGGGATAACCTGATATTTGATGTTGTTTTTAAACAAAAAATACAGAAAATGACTTGATAAAGGAGCTGTCTTTATCGTAAGCTTGAAACAGAACTAGAAGAGAATGAAAACAAGATTTCAACGTTTTTCTAACAAACAATAAAGATCTTTTTCCAAATTTTATTGGCCCACTATTGGGTTTGATTAACTTCATTGTGTTCGCTCTAGTGTTATTTTTGTAACAATTATCTAGCTGAAACAGAATGAATCCTAACATACTTTTAAAATACATTAGTTTATATTTCTTAACCGTATATAATATCCACTATCTTATACCTTTAAACTTTCTAATATTGAAAATAAGAAGAGGCTAAATACTTAGCAGTTTTTCTTTGTATTGTAATTATTTTTTTTTCCATATAGGTAGCAAAAGAAAGTATTAAGTATAAAAAAAAAATGGGTTTGCTTTTCTTTATCTTTTCCACAGCAAGTGAAGATGTTAAAGATATCTTTGCCAGAGCCAGAAATGGAAAGTACAGACTTCTGAAAATATCTATTGAGAATGGTTAGTTAAACATTTTAAAATTTTGTTTGTCCCTGGACTATTGGGTGTTATATTTTCAAACTAAGTAATGTTAGTGATTTGTACTTTTTATTGATGTGCAGCGAGTTCACAGCTTTCCTTGGGCAAGGTAACATGGATTCCTCACATTTTGTGCAGGTCTCTAAGGGTCTCTGTTTCCCTTCTGAATTCTTTAGCTCTCAGGGAAACAAAGATGTTTTTTGAAGTGATGTTTTACTCTTACTTCTTATGTCTCAATTTCTGCACCACAATCTCTTTAATGTCAGTGCTTTCATTTCTGGAATGGAAATCACTTAACAGGCGATTATCAAAAAAGTTTCTTGTGAATTATTCAGTAAAGTTTGTTTTAGAGTAGAAACAAAGAATTTCAAACTGTACCATTTTCTCCACCTGACTGCAACCTGTGCTATAGAAATGATTATTACCTTCCCTTGTTGTTTGGGGGAAATTCTGAGACTACAACAAATTATAAATTGATTCTTTAAAACTAATTTTATAAGTAGGAAACCTGGGTGGGAGAGTCCTTTAAATTGGGCAGATTTTGAATACTATTCATTTGCTTGATCACAAATAAATGCATTAAAATAATTCAGTTGGCTTAATTCCTTAAAATCCTTGAAATATTTTTGTATTTGGGAAAATAACTTGTTTTTTCATAAACTGGAAGTAAATCTGTTTTTCATTTTCTGCTTATATGTTAAAAATACCAGAATAGTTTGTAAAATATACATTTGCTGGGCGGTCCCTGTGGCTCAGTGGGTAAGGTGCCAGCCCCACATACCGAGGGTGATGGGTTCAAACCCAGCCCTGGCCAAACTGCAACAAAAAAATAGCCGGGCTTTGTGGCGGGCGCCTATGGTCCCAGCTACTCGGGAAGCTGAGGCAAGAGAATCGCCTAAGCCCAAGGAGCTGGAGGTTGCTGTTATCTGTGACACCACGGCACTCTACCAAGAGTTAATAAGTGAAACTCTGTCTCCAAAAAAAGTACATTGGCTCTCTGTATATTACAAATTACCAGGAATAAATACATACTGTAAATCAGCACGGTTTTAAAATAATGATTTAAATTTTAAATGCCATCACTTTCTTAAGTGAGTTGTTAAGTAACTGAAATGGAACAGTTAATCTAACTAGCATCTCTACAGAAAGAAAATGCCACTGTTTCTTAAGTTATTATTTTCTGGTGTGATGTTGTATTTTGAGAAAATTTTTTAGCAGAAAATTCCAAAGAATAAAATAATGTCTTAATACCTATGTCTCCCCTTAAATTAGTAACTGCTTTTTATCACACTTGCTTCAAGCACTTTCTAAAATGTAATATTGTTTTGACGTAAGAGCATCTCTTTTAAACAGTTTTTCTTTCTGACCTTTTTCCCCTTACGTATGTGTAATGAGTTTTTGCCCCTTTTTTCTATGTATTTTTAAATCGAATACAATGCTACTTGGGGTTTTAAATTCCCATAAAGTGCATCATACTGCCTTATTCTGCAATTTTCCTTTTTCAGTAAATGTTATTTTTATAATTAGTTTTGATAGAGTGAGTGCTCATTAATTCTTTTTAAATGTGAATAGAATGTTATCATATGACTATGCCATTTATTTTTGTTCATTCTTTTATTGATGACCATTGAGGTTATTTCCAGTTTTCACTTTTATTTCCAGTTTTCACTGTTACTATATGACACCTTTGTACATATGTGCCAGAGATTCTTTATGCAGAGAACATTCAGAATTGTACTACATTCTGCCAAATAGTGCTTCAAAGTGACAGAACGAATTTATGATTCCAGTCAGATTTGTTAAATCTCTAGCATTGTGGCTGAACAGGAGTTAAACCTATTTTTATTAGTTTTTCTTATGCTATAATTCAGTGTTAATTTCAGAAATTATTCTTCTGAGTGGTAGTACAGTTATTTAAATATATTTTGTTAATAATTTACAGCATAGCCATTTTAGAAAATAGAGATATATTCACCCACATTTTACTACTCAACTATTCTAATCATTTTGTATATTTTTTGTGCTGTGTATACATAAAAAATTTTAGCCATGCTACTCATAAAATCTTCCTGTTTCTAGTAATACTTTATATCATAATTATTTTCTGCACCACTTTTTTCTTTTTAACTTTTTGATGTGAATAATAGTAATTGGGAAATTATTATAGATTATTTTTCTTGTCTTCATCAAACTACAACCTGGTCTTTCAAATTGTTTACCTGTCTTTTTAAAAATTGTTTTTTATAGAGCAACTTGTGATTGGATCCTGTAGTCAGCCTTCAGGTTCCTGGGATAAGGATTATGATTCCTTTGTTTTACCTCTGTTGGAGGACAAACAGCCATGCTATATATTATTCAGGTTAGATTCTCAGAATGCCCAGGGTTATGAATGGATATTCATTGCATGGTCTCCAGATCATTCTCATGTAAGTAATTTTTTGGTAGTTTAATAGTAAATGCTAGAAAGAATTATTTATTTATCTTTTAATTAATTGATTAATTAATTTTTTTTTTAATTGTTGGAGATTCATTGAGGGTACAAGAAACCATGTTACACTAGTTGCATTTGTTGGGTAAAGTCCCTCTTACAATCGAGTTTTGCCCCCAAAAGGTGTGGCACACACCAAGGCCCTAAGACCCCACCCCCTCGCTCCTTCCCTCTCTCTGCTCTTCCTTTCCCCCCCCCTCCCTCATTCTGTCTCTCTCTGTTCTCCCCTTACCTCACCCATATTTATTATTGAAGTGGGATATTAAATAATTCCCAACTATTATTGTGGAACTGTCTGTTTCTCCCTTCAATGCTGTCAGAGTTTGCTTCATATATTTTGGGGCTCTATTAGATATGCATATGTTTACAATTGTTGTATGTTTGTACTGTATAAAAACTTTTCTCAACATATATTATTATTCTTTGTGTTTTGTAAAGTCTACTTTTCTGACAATACCATAGGCATCTCAGCTCTTTTCAGTTTTCATTTAAATGGAATATCATTTTACATTCTTTTATTTTCAACTTCTTTGCATTCTTCTATCCAAAGTGAGTCTCTTGTAAACTGCATACAAATTGATCTTGTCTCTTAAGATTCAATATGACAATCTCTACCTTTTTCAGAGGAGAGTTTAGTTCATTTATATTTAATGAAATTACTGATAAAAAGGATTAACTTTCACTATCATTTTTTATACATCATATGCTCTTTATTCCTCAACTACTGCCTTTTTTGTATTTAGTTCATTTTTGTAGTGTACAATTTTAATTCCCTTCTTTCCATTTCTATATATTTTTAAGTTATTTTCTTAGTGGCTACCTTGGGGTAACCTTGGTTACCTATGACAATCTAGGTTGAATACCAACTTAGTTTAAATAGTATACGAATGATCTGCTTCTATACATCTCTGTTCTTCCCCATTTATGTTATTTGTCACAGATTACATCTTTACATGTTATATGCCTATTAAACTACATATATAAATACTGTTTTATGTATATTCCTATTATAAAGGAAAAATAAAGAAGTAACAAACCATACCAAAAGTACATTCACATTAGCCTATATATTTAGCTATGTAATTACCTTTATCAAAGTTCTTAATTTTTTCTTATGGCTTTGAGTTATTGTCAATTTTTTCTTTTCAGCCTGACACCCTTTGGTGTGTTTTGTAGAAAAGCTCTCCTGGCCATGAACTTTCTCAGCTTCTGTTTTTCTAGAAATGTCTTTTTTTAAAAAAAAAAAGATCTCAATTTCTCTTTCATTTCTAAAGGATAGTTTTGCTAAATATGGACTTCTTGGTTGGCAGTATTTTTCTTTCAAGATTTAAATATGTTATCTTGTTATCATTTGTTATCTGATGAGAAATTGAATAATCTTATTGAGGATGTCTTATGCATGGCTGCTTTCAAAATTTTCTCTTTTTGTCTTTTGACACTTCGTGTGTATTGGTGTGGGTGTATTTAATTTTCTCTGCCTTAGGGTTTGGCAAAATTAGTTATGACAGTTTTTGCTTATTTTTGAATGTTTCTATGAGAGGACAAGAGCTTGACAATGCCTACCTTGCTACTTTGCTAAAATTTGGGGGGAAAATTCAGTCTATTTTTCCTCAAATCTTTCATTCCTCTTCCTGTTTGGGGACTATAATTATACATATGCTAAAATGCTTGAAATTGTTTCCTTGCTCACTGAGTCTCCATTTCTTTTTGTACTTTCTCTTCTTTTTCTCTATGTGTTTAATTTTTTATAGTTTCTATTGTTTTCTATTTTTTATTTTTTTGACAGAGTCTCACTTTGTTGCCCTCAGTAGAGTGCTGTGGCATCACAGCTCACAGCAACCTCTAACTCTTGGGCTTAAGTGATCCTCTTACCTCAGCTTCCCAAGTAGCTGGGACTGTAGGCATCTGCCACAACACCTGGCTGTTTTTTTGTTGTTGCAGTTGTCATTGTTGTTTCACAGGCCGGGGCCAAGTTTGAACCTGCCTGCTTTGGTGTGGCTGGCACCCTACCCACTGAGCTATGGGTGCTGCCCTGTAGTTTCTATTGTTATCTTCCAATTAATTAATCTTTTCTTCTGTAGTGTCTAATACCATCCCATGCATTTTTTTATTTCAATATTTTTATCTCTATAATCTCCATTTGGGTTTTTAAAAATATTTTTTTGTGTCTCTCTTTCACATACTCTTTCTTTCCTCTACCTTTTTGATCATATGGGGTTTATTTATGATAGTTGTCTCAATGATTTTATCTACTAATTCTATCATTTCTGGATGTATTTCTATTGATTGATTTTTCTCCCCATAATGGCTTGCAGTTTTCTTCTGCCTTGCATGGCTGGTTATATTTGATTTGATATCTGATGCTGTGAATTTTTACTTTGTTGAGTGCCAGATTTTGTTGCCATTATTTCTTTAAATGTTTTTGAGCTTTGTTTTGAGATGTGGATTCACCCTTTAAGGATCACTTTGAAGTGTTGTTAAGTAAGAACAGAGTGACCCATAGTCAAGGGCCCACATGGCCACCTCTGTGTCCTTCTAGTTTCCTTCCCAAATGCCCCATGTGTTGTGAGATTTTCCAGTGTGGAGGTTAGTGACCTAATCCCAGTCCTGTGTAATGTATTGTGATTTTTCCTCCTGTTCATTTCTGATGGCTCTTTACCCAGTCTTACATAGTTTTCTCACACATTCACACCGATCAGTACTGAGTTAAAGATGGGGAGGATGATCTACAGATCTCTGGAGCCCTCTCCCTTCTCTTTGACCTTCTGCCCTGTGAACTTCAGCCAGCTTGGCCTCTGTATTAGTTTGCTCAGGCTGTCATAACAAAATATCACAGACTGGGGGGCTTAAACAACATTTATTTTCTCATGGTTCTGAAGGCCAGAATCTGAGATCAAGGTGTTGGCAGGGATGGTTTCTTCTGAGGCCTCCCCTCTTGGCTTGTAGATGGCTACTTTCTTGCTGTGTCCCCACATGGCCTTTCCTCTGTGCTCAGGCATCCTCCTTATCTCTTGTGTGTCCAAATTTCCTCTTCTGATAAGGAAGAGGAGGAATTTGGGCTCACCTTAACAGCCCCACTTTAATTTAATCACCTCCATAAAGACCCTTATTTCCAAATACAGTCACATTTTGAGGTCCTGGGGGTTAGGGCTTCAACACATGAATTTTGAGGCATGGCAAAGAGTCACAACTCAGCCCGGAACAGCCTACTGCAATCTAGTTCTGTCTCCTCAGGGATCCTGCTGGACTTTCCCATGATTCACTTCACTCTTTTCCCTCTCAGGGATCTCTGTGCTGTGCTGCCTGTTGTCCAGTGCTGAAAACTGTTGTTCCATAAATTTTGTCTAGTTTTTGTTTTTAGTCATTTTAAAAGGGACTAGATCTGGTCCTTGTTACTTTATCTTGGGTGGAAGTAGACATTTCCCAACATAGATGTTTAACTTGTCTTCTGGTTTCCACACCATCCTCATTCTAGCCTTGGGTATACTTGGCATTTTCCTAGGGTGCAGCCCAGAGAAAATGCCATCCCTCTGGTCTGAGCTTTCTCTGCCCTGCCAAATCACCTTATCTGTTTTCCTTCCTTCAAAAATTTGTTGTAATCTCTTGTGAGCCTCTCCTGGACCACTTGGCCCCTTGGGCCCTATATGTTTTTTTAATTCATCTATGATTATTTTAGTGAGATCTTGGGAGGAAGAAGAAATTCAAGTGTGGGTCAAACTGCTCTCTTTCACCAGATATATTTCCTTATGTCTTTAAACAGTTAAATTTTCTTGGAAACATTATTTGAAAGCAGATGTCCTCTTGGAGGACATTTATAATGCTTGTAACTTTTTTACTATTATAAATAATGCTTTGATCATTGTCCTTTTCCAGAATGTTTTGTGCATCTCTGTTACTTTTCTAGCATAAATGCTTAGAGAATGGGTCAAAGCTTTGACAAAGTCAAAATGTCTGTGGTATATGGCCAGATGGCCACCAAAAAAAAAAAAAAAAATCTGTATTATTCTACCCAGCTACCAAAGTTTTCTTATGCTTACAAAGGGCTCTCTTGTTCTGCAATAAATGAAAAGTTCTCCTATATTTTAATGACTTCAAATTCTCTTTAATCCATCTGAAAGTTGTTTATGGAGTAAGCTAGGGCATGGTTTTATTTTTCTCTTTGAAACAGTTAATTTGTTCTCTTCAAAATGGTTTACCATTGACACATCTCTGCTGAACATTTCCCCTCTTCGCATTGGGCTGGTGACTGGCCCCAGGTACTTGGGAGGGAGACACATGACAAGTTGAACACTGGCTTCTGTGCCTGAGGTCCCACCTGGCTGGGGAGAGGAACTCCCCGAAAGGACCATTCTATCAGAGCACTGGAATTGACAACAGTTTTATCCTGATGGCCTTGTTGGAATAACATTGCTACTGACACCAGCGCCACTTTTGAACTAACTAACCCTAGAATGGCACTTTTGTCTGCTGTACATCTGACTCATACTTGAGGATGTAACTATCACTACACTCCAGGGGTATCTATCAGTCAGGGTTTGATGAGAGAAGTAAAGTGCTTGGAAATATATACATACCTACAGAGATGTGACCTCATGGCATTTGGAACCTGGTTACACTGTCTTTAGGAAGCTATTCATTTAGACGTCTGTGGTGTGGGAAAGTGGGGATGGAAGATGGGTGTGAGGCTCCCATACGGCCAAGATTTAGTGCCAGAAGGTATACCAGGGAGAGGCTGTACTATTGCCCTTTGTACTGCATTGAACACTCCTATCTGGCCAGGGGTGGAGGAGCTGATGCAAAAGATCCAACAGGGAGTTAGGGAGCTATAGACCTAGCTAGCTGCTGTCTCACACTGACTGCAAGGTATGCTACTCCTGCTCTATACCATCTGCTTAGGCATAATGATATAAAGCACCCCTCCACCCAAAAGTGAGGCAAAACATTCCTGGGGTCCATACCTTGAGTCTGGTATGAGCAGTTCTAGCTCAGTGAGTTGATGCAGTTTGGCAATCAGGGCTCAGAGGTGTTAAAGGGCCACTCACTAGCCCTTCCCCTTCCTAGCCTCCCCATATACTTGGTGCACTCCAGTCTGGCCTCTAAGAACAGAGACCTCATCTTCTATATGGCCAGAGAGAGGGTATACTCTGTGTTATTTCAATTATTTTAAAATCATTGAGGTATTTAGTGTGCTCTATCTTGGTAAATGTTCCATAGACAGTCAAGAAGAATGTATTTTCTGCTATTTTTGGGTAAAGTATGCTATAGATGTCAAACAGATTCTTTTGGCCAATGGTATGATTGACCTCTCCTATATCCATGTTGATTTTCTATAGAGTAGTTCTATCAACTGCTGACAGAAAGATTTTGAGGTCTTCAACTATAATTGTGGATTTGTTTATTTCTCCTTTCAGCTCTATCAGCTTTTGTTTCATAGATTTTGATGCTATTTTGTTTGTACAAATGTACAAATTTGGAAGTTAAAATGAAAATACAATATATCAGCCAGGAGTGGTGGCTCATGCCTGTAATCCCAGCACTGTGAGAGGGTGAGGTGGGAGGATCACCTGAGATCACAAGTTTGAGACCAGCCTGAGCTAGATTGAGACCCCATCTCTAAAAATAGCTGGACATTGTGGCAGGCATCTGTAGTCCCAGCTACTCGGGAGGCTGAGGCAAGAGAATTGCTTGAGTCCAAGAGTTAGAGGTAGCTGTGAGCTATGACACCAGGGCACACTACTGGGGGCAACAAAGTGAGACTCTGTCTCAAAACAAAAAAAAAAAAAAAAGAAAAGAAAAGAAAAGAAAATACAACATATCAGAATGTGTGGGTTGCAGCTGAGGCAGTGCTGAAAGGGACAATAAATGCTAGAAAAGAAGAAAGATTACAAATAAATATTCTACATTCCCACCATAAGAAACCATTAGAAAGGAGCAAAATAAAGCCAAAGCAAGAAGATCATAGAAAAATAACAGAGAAAAAAGAAATCAATGAAGTAAAAACAGGAAGACAATAGAGAAAATCGATTAAAGAAAAAATTGGTTTTTCAAAATAAAACAGTGATTTATAAGCCTCTAGCGATAATGAGAAAGACAAAAAGAGAGAAGACACAAGTCACCAACATTATGAATGAAACAGGAGATATTACAATAGACTTGGTTATACCAAGAATGACTTTCATAAATTCATCAGTTTAGGAGAAATGGATCAATTCCTCAAACTACAAACTATCAAAACCCAACCAAGATTGAAAGACAACTTGAAGAATCCTATAACCAATTTTTCAAAGTTGTTGCAAATAAAAGTTCAATCCTTCAAATCTTCATGGCTAGATGGTTTCACTGGACACTTATAACACACATTTGAAGAAGAAATAACACCAATTTTGTACAATTTCTCCCAGAAAATAGAAGATACGGGAATCAATATCCACTTATTTCATGAGGCTAGTTATCACCCCAATACCAAAACCAAAATACAAAAAAAAAAAAAGAAAAGAAAAGAAAAGTAGAAACTAATATCCCTTATAAACTTAGAAGCAAATCCATCAACAAAATCTTAGAAAATTGAGCTCATCAATATAAAACAAGAATTATATGCCATGACCACATAATTCATTCCAGGTATGCAAGGCTGAGCCAACATTTGAAAGTCAATAAATGTAATCCATCATATCAACAATCTCATTAGAGAATGCAGAAAAGCATTTGGAAAAATCTAACACCCATTCATGACAAAAACTCTCAGGAAACTAGGAAGAGAGGTAGACTTCCTCAATTGATAAAAACCATTTAAAAAATCTCTACAGCTAGCATCATACGTTTTTTTTATTAAGTCATTTGTACATAGATCTTGAATACATTTATGCCATTATGGGATTGAATGTGTTGATTATTTGTAAAAATTGGAGTGCTTACATCCTACTAATCAACATAGCCTTCACCTCATTTACCCAATTACAGTGTTAAGACATTTGTGTTTTACACCTGATAGATCCAACATGTACTTGCAATATGCTCCATAGGTGTGGTCCGCTGACTAACTCTCCTTCGATCAACCCACCCCCCTCCCTTCCCCTGTCCCTTCCCTTCCCTCCTTCATCCTAGGCTATAGTTGTGTTTCATTTTTCATATACAAGCATTCTTTTTTTTGGTGTTGTTTGCAGCTTTTGGCCAGGGGTGGGTTTGAATCCGCCACCTCTGGTATATGAGGCTGGCACCCTACTGCTTGAGCCGCCCTTAGCATCATACTTAATGATGAAAGAGGAACACTTTCCCCATAAGACCAAGTACAAGGCAAGGATATCAGTTCTTATTACTGTTATTTAACATAGTACTGGAAGTTCTAGCCAGTGTAATAAGATAGGAAAAGGAAACAAAAGGCATACAGGTAGAAAAGGAAGAAATAAAACTGTCCTAAATGGCAGATAACATGATTATCTATATAGGAAACCCTAGTATATCTTAAAAAAAATCTTTCTAGAACTAATAGATGAATTATGCAAGGCTGCAGGGTACAAGATCAGCACACAAAAATCAATTCCCTATTCAGTTGCATTTCTATGTACTTGCAACAAAGGGAAACTATAATAAGTGTAAAACACAACACTATTTGTAACCAGTCCAAAGTAAATGAAATACTCAGCTATAAACTTAACAAAACAGGTATGGGATATGTGGGTTAAAATCGAAAAATGATGATGAAAGAAGTAAAATAAAACCTAAACATACAGAGACATACGGTGTTCATGGATTAGAAGACTCAACATAGCAAAAATGCCAAGTGCTCCCAAATTAATCTATAGGCTTAATGTAATTCCTATCAAAATATCAGCCAATTTTTTTGTAGGCATAGACAAGCTTATTCTAAAATGTATGGATAAAGCACAGATTTCATACTACCTAAAACAATCTTGAAAAGAAGAACAAAGTAGAATCACTCTACTTGATGGTAAGACTTCCTACAGCATAAGTCTACAGAAATAAAGGCAGTGTGGTATGAGCTGAGGGACAGACACATAGATTAATGAGACAGAAAAGAGAACCTAGAACTATCTCTACCCAAACATGCACAACTGATTCTTTTTTATAAAGATACAAAAGCTATTTAGTGGAGGAAGAACAGCCCTTTCAACAAATGGTGCAGGGCAACTGTACATAACAGGCAAAAATGAAAACAAAAACCAAAACCTTGAGACCTATGTTTCTTTCTTTCTTTTTTTTTTTTTTTTGTAGAGATAGAGTCTCACTTTACCGCCCTCAGTATAGTGCCGTAGCATCACACAGCTCACAGCAACCTCCAACTCCTGGGCCTAGGCGATTCTCTTTCCTCAGCCTCCGGAGTAGCTAGGACTACAGGCACCCGCCACAACACTCGGCTATTTTTGTTGTTGTTGTTGTTGTTGTTGCAGTTTGGCCAGGGCCAGGTTTGAACCCACCACCCTCAGTATATGGGGCTGGCACCCTACCCAGGGAGCCACAGGCACCGCCAAGACCTAGATTTCATACCTTATACAAAAAATTACTTAAAATGAATCAGACTTAAATGTAAACTGTAAAACTATAAACCTGACATAAAATAAGAGAAAATCTCCAGTATCTTTGTCTTGATAAAGAGTTCTTAAGCTTGATAACAAAAGCATTTTACATAAAAGGAAATAGAGAAAACAGAACTTCATTAAATTAAAAGGTTTTTCTCTGCAGAAGTCCACGTTAAGAGGAAAAAAAGACAAGCGACAGACTGGGAGGGGATATTTGCAAAGGAATTATACCTAAAATATATAAAGAGCCTTTGAAACTTGGCATTAAAAAATCCAATTAGAAAATGGGCAGTGGCTCGGTGCCTGTGGCTTAACGGGCTAAGGCACCAGCCACGTACACCTGAGCTGGAGGGTTCGAATCCAGCCCGGGCCCGCCAAACAACGAGGGCTGCAACCAAAAAATGGCCGGGCATTGTGGTGGGCGCCTGTAGTCCCAGCTACTTGGGAGGCAGAGGCAGGAGACTCGCTTGTGCCCAGGAATTGGAGGTTGCTGTGAGCTGTGATGCCATAGCACTCTATCCAGGGTGACAGCTTGAGGCTCTGTCTCAA